>SMSR01013198.1:33124-46584 GCA_019453355.1 Ceratina japonica | reverse complement strand
GTATTCTTCATTTTTAATCTTCTATAATAGATATGTACGATACAATATATTATATTCAAAGAACGCTAGTCCGCAAAAGTGTGCAAAAGAAATATAGGACGGTGTGTGCATTTTTCCCGTATGTGTACGATATTCGCGTTTTGTTATAAATTGTTTGGGCGCTAGTGAGAGCTTATGAAAAGAGGGAATATTTTTGTTGACGGATCACACGAGCAGCTTTTTGTTTCAATCGAAAAAACAGCATGATTTCGTGGCTATCTATCTGCGACAGTTCTACATTCGGCATCGGCCGGTAAAGGATCCAGAAAGAAGCATTCTGAGAACGAAATGAACGGTGAAAAGTATGAAACGAACGAGACAGAATGGAACACTGATTTTGAACACATTTATGTATATATATTTATTAATACCACTGACTAATGAAATAATAAATAACGTCGTGATGGATTTCCTTAATTCAATCTGTTTACGTTACTTGCATTCCTTCTTCGAAAACAATCAGAATCGCAATAGCCTGTTATTTATCTTACACCGTACGCCAGAGAAGTGTTTCTCGACACTTCGCCCTAACTGTCACGGCAACAAGATGTATAGAATATATATACTGTTCGATCGAGTTACGAAGGTAAGAAGGTCCGGGCCAGATCGATCGGGTGTCAGGTATCGGAATGAATCCAAAGTGATCCGGAATCGCGATTGAAATCTATCGAGCGCGTTTCGCACGGCGGAGGCGAAACGCCAGCTGCGGGATAATAGCGGAGAGAAGCTGGTGCGTCGAGAACGAAATTCGTAACCTCGAATTTCCTTTGCGACACTGGAGAAGCCCGCGTTCAAACCCGGCCCCGCGCATGGGGAAAGAGAATGAAAATATAAAGCGGAGAAGAAAGCCGGAGAGACGTCAGGTTCTCGTCAAACGGCACCTCTCGTCGCGCTCCCTTTCCTGCACGCGGGCATACACATATAGAAAAATTTTTTTTTTTTCTCCTCTCCCGTGTTCCGGTCGGTGCATTGAAAAGTCTCACCCCGAATCTGTCGAAGGTGACCACCCTTTGCTTTCACGAGGCATAACGCACGGCTATATTGGTGAGAGGGTAGAAGAAAGAGAGACGATCGGCTCTCCATCTTCGCCGTCACCCCAATGGGCATTGCGTTTCGCTATAACTACCCTCTGTTTAGAGGCCAATTGTACTGGCGCGGGGACCTTTTTACTCTATACTCCTCACCCTAAGAAACCCCGCTGGCTCTGTTGGCCCGTTTCCTCGGTAGGGTGCGTACTTTCGTCCCCCTCCTCCTTTTATTTCTTCCTCGTGGGTAGCTCTGGTGTGTACATTATATATATTTGTATGCACCTTCCTCGGTAGGGCAGCGCGATAAGCGGGCGCGAACTCTATTTGCTTGACCGCCCATTTTGGTCACGATGCGCGTTTCGAAACTATGCCATTTGTGCCACGAATGGAACCTGGAAAAATCGAATCTCCTATAGTAGATTAACGATGAGAGAAATATTTACTAGGAATTCAGATCGTGCGCGTATTGAAAAAGGACCCTGGAAAAGTCGGGATTCGAGTGCGCGAGTTTGACCCTCATCGGCGGTTGCGAGGCCCACTTGGCGCCGAAAAAAAGTCAAAAGAAGAAACTAAAAGCACAACAAATTATTGCACAATCAATAGGCATTGTTCCGGGGACGATCGTGCCCGATCAATGAATTTCTTCATTACGTATACCTTATCGTTTAATTCTACTTTCCTATATTTATGTATTCTTCATTTTTAATCTTCTATAATAGATATGTACGATACAATATATTATATTCAAAGAACGCTAGTCCGCAAAAGTGTGCAAAAGAAATATAGGACGGTGTGTGCATTTTTCCCGTATGTGTACGATATTCGCGTTTTGTTATAAATTGTTTGGGCGCTAGTGAGAGCTTATGAAAAGAGGGAATATTTTTGTTGACGGATCACACGAGCAGCTTTTTGTTTCAATCAAAAAAACAGCATGATTTCGTGGCTATCTATCTGCGACAGTTCTACATTCGGCATCGGCCGGTAAAGGATCCAGAAAGAAGCATTCTGAGAACGAAATGAACGGTGAAAAGTATGAAACGAACGAGACAGAATGGAACACTGATTTCGAACACATTTATGTATATATATTTATTAATACCACTGACTAATGAAATAATAAATAACGTCATGATGGATTTCCTTAATTCAATCTGTTTACGTTACTTGCATTCCTTCTTCGAAAACAATCAGAATCGTAATAGCTGTTATTTATCTTGCACCGTACGCCAGAGAAGTGTTTCTCGACACTTCGCCCTAACTGTCACGGCAACAAGATGTATAGAACATATACTGTTCGATCGAGTTACGAAGGTAAGAAGGTCCGGGCCAGATCGATCGGGTGTCAGGTATCGGAATGAATCCAAAGTGATCCGGAATCGCGATTGAAATCTATCGAGCGCGTTTCGCACGGCGGAGGCGAAACGCCAGCTGCGGGATAATAGCGGAGAGAAGCTGGTGCGTCGAGAACGAAATTCGTAACCTCGAATTTCCTTTGCGACACTGGAGAAGCCCGCGTTCAAACCCGGCCCCGCGCATGGGGAAAGAGAATGAAAATATAAAGCGGAGAAGAAAGCCGGAGAGACGTCAGGTTCTCGTCAAACGGCACCTCTCGTCGCGCTCCCTTTCCTGCACGCGGGCATACACATATAGAAAAATTTTTTTTTTTTCTCCTCTCCCGTGTTCCGGTCGGTGCATTGAAAAGTCTCACCCCGAATCTGTCGAAGGTGACCACCCTTTGCTTTCACGAGGCATAACGCACGGCTATATTGGTGAGAGGGTAGAAGAAAGAGAGACGATCGGCTCTCCATCTTCGCCGTCACCCCAATGGGCATTGCGTTTCGCTATAACTACCCTCTGTTTAGAGGCCAATTGTACTGGCGCGGGGACCTTTTTACTCTATACTCCTCACCCTAAGAAACCCCGCTGGCTCTGTTGGCCCGTTTCCTCGGTAGGGTGCGTACTTTCGTCCCCCTCCTCCTTTTATTTCTTCCTCGTGGGTAGCTCTGGTGTGTACATTATATATATTTGTATGCACCTTCCTCGGTAGGGCAGCGCGATAAGCGGGCGCGAACTCTATTTGCTTGACCGCCCATTTTGGTCACGATGCGCGTTTCGAAACTATGCCATTTGTGCCACGAATGGAACCTGGAAAAATCGAATCTCCTATAGTAGATTAACGATGAGAGAAATATTTACTAGGAATTCAGATCGTGCGCGTATTGAAAAAGGACCCTGGAAAAGTCGGGATTCGAGTGCGCGAGTTTGACCCTCATCGGCGGTTGCGAGGCCCACTTGGCGCCGAAAAAAAGTCAAAAGAAGAAACTGACGATCAGAAAGAGTAGGACGGGATAAAAGGAGGGTGAAGAGAAAAGCATTATCGTGGCCAAAGTGGGCCCGGTCAGGCCTCTTTAACGAGATCATTGTCGGCGCTGACTGGTAAGTAAAAAAGTGTTTCAACGTACACCGGCACTCGATTCCCCGGCATTGTTCCGCGCCGGACGGGTTGAAACAATGTCCACTCCGGAATGAGAGAGCCCTCTCCTACGGATATGATATAATGCGCCTAACTGTTTTCGCAATGCCCGGGGCCCGAGGTGCTCGACGTCGCTGTCGTAAATGAAAAAGTGGCATCCTCGACAGCGGCGTCGAAGGGACCAGAAATAGCTTCCCTTGGCTCGGCCGGGACGAGGAGAATTCGTTTCCTCTTGACTCGGTCGCATTATTAAAGCGTCGTTCTTTGTGCCACCTTGTCGATCCATCTTAAAAGCACTCGATGTACGTGTACAGTGTTCCCGGGCATTTGGCCCGAGAATAAAGTCGCACGCGAAGCATCATTGGGATCTAATAAAATCGGGGATGGTAACATATGCTGTAACCGATCGCTGTTTCAATTCTTATCGGTACTTGCTTCCTGCGATCTGTCACGAACCGCAAGTTTTTGGCTTTACGGTTTTACGAATGATTAATTAATTAAACGTCGTTGTAATGACAACTATTATGTATTTTGTACTTCATTTTTTATATTTCAATAGAATTATATGATTATTTATGAAAATTTTTCTGTATTCATAGTTATAATAATCCCTTTCCCTAATATTTATAAAATTTCGAATTATGGGAAACTGTCGAGAGTTCTAAGTAAAAAGTCGATCGTTCTCGTGACACCTCGAGTGAACTTCCGAAATCTTTGCCAGTCGAAATGAAGCTCGACGATCAACAGAAACTCCCGAACTGAATAATTGAGAAAACCACTTAGGTGCCCCTCGGTAGCGGCCAGCACAAAGGGTTCGACATTTATCAGGCGACAGCTCCCTTTGCCATCGGCGCGATTGTTTCGCCTGCGAAAACGTGCGAAAAGTCTTTTCGACCCTCTTCGCGGGCTCGCCGAGGAAAAACAAGCCTTTCCCATTTCGAACAATAACGCAGCCGCCTTATTCTCGCGCGAATCTCGCCCGGCGAACTTTCTTCACCAGCAACGACAATTATTTTCGAGCCTCGCGACGCTTGAAACGACAATCGCGGTTTGTTTTCAAACCAGAAGAAGTTTTCCTCGGTGGAAAATCGGACGGGGGCCGACCTTAGAATAATCGCCGAGCCACATTTTTCATTCGAAAAGCGTGGCCGGGAATCACAATTCGAAGAATCGCTCGAATAAACGCGGGTAAATTGCATTCAACTTGTGTCAATGCGACGTAAGGCGGGTAGCCGACTGGCGTTTCAAAATAACCCCCGCCGAAACAGTGACCAATTGAAACGCTATGATCCGGGAACAATCGTTGAAATTCACTGGTAGAACTTTCCACCCCAGTTGTTATCGCGTGCAAAAAATCCCGTCGAACAAACGATTAAGGAATTCTCGAGTTTCCGTCCGACGCAGGAGAAATACTATTATAATACCCGTATTCGAATATTTATACGCTAACGTTGAGGAACAAACGTATCCATTGAAAACAACGAGCGAAATTGTTGGCGCGGTTCTCGACAAAACGCCGAGAGAACTAGAGAAGGAAATACGAACGCTACATGCGTAAACGCAATAATCCGTGGAACGCAGCTCACGGTCGACCACGCTATTAACCTATCGTTTCATCCCCGAAGAACGAAGGCTTCTTGAAAGGGTGCACAATTAAAAAGAAATCCTTCGACTTCCTGTATACGAGCGTATACGAGCGTGCGTCACAATGCGCTCCGCGGCCATAATAAACGTTTTCCCCGTGCGCGACGCGGCGCAACCTGTACATATCCGTAAAGATTTCGCGAGCGTTTGCACGGCACAAAACGGATGCCTTTTTCCTTCCTCACTAATTCCTTTCCGGCGGAACGCAGGGGAACCCCGCGCGCCACCATTCGTCCCTTCGCCCCGACAAATCCGTTTTTCCCTCGCACGAGGGCCCTCGTACGACCATTTACCGGATATCTGCCGCGATATCAAGGAGCGGCTTTTCATCGCGGGATGTCGCAGGCAAACTGTGCGCGCACCAAAAAGTCGGGCGACGCAATGGCCGCATCAAGTGCACCGGATGAATGCACGAACCGTTCCCGTCGCGTTCCACCCGACAATCGCGGGCGCAGGATGATAATTTTCACCGGGTGCCGCCGCGCCGGCCTGATACATACGCGGACAGAGACCGAATGCACGAGCCGGGTCAAAGGGCAAGACGAAGATGCTCGAGGGTGGTGAACGAGGGTCGCGATGAGAAAAGAGAAACGGGGCCGGAGAAAGGAGGAGGGAAAGGCCGGCGGAATGGCACTCTCTGTGGACACTCGCAGCTCTACTCTTTCGGGAAACGCATCATCCCTTGACCCTCGACCAGGAGAAAAGGAGCCTCGTGAATGTAAACCTTTTAATGGCCTCTACGCCGGGACCCTTTCGAGAATTCTGTGTTTTGGAGATGAATAAACTGCGACAGAAGCCGCCATATCCAGGAGTAGACGTCGCGGTACAGTGGCGGAGATCGACGAAGCAGACGATCATCTGAGCATAGATAATACATAGAATATTATTCTGTTATCGATTCTTAATTCCAATTTAATCGATTTTGTGGAATATATGATGTATAATACAATGTACTTCGAGGGCCTGCGGATACTTGAAATCGCAGATTCCATTCGAGTCATTTGTTTATCATAAACCTCCCGGGATCCCGTATCAAATTTGGATACCTACCTGATACCTTTGCACTGATTTCAAAACATAACTCTAAAAAAAAAAACCAAGGATTAATGAATAAAGGTTGGCAGGGAATTGATCGTCGATTTCGATTAATACGGAACGAATTATGAGAAATCGAGCGTTTAGTTGGTGAAAGCGGCACCATCGACGAATGCCACTGTACCGGGTCACCCTTTACCCGCTTATAAAGCTTTGGAAAAACATTCGAGGGTTCGCGCATAAATGTTTCTTTCAGCATTATCGGTGCTCGGCGAAGGAAGGGGCGAGTCCGGGGTGAGCTTGATTTCTCGGCACTTGAAAAATATCGCCGCGAGTCAAGATTCTGCCGGGCTTTGGCGCATAATATGACCCGAGGTTTTCGAGTGGGCCGTGGGTTCTTGCCCCCTTTCTCGCTCCTCTTTCACCCCACGGTACCCACCGCCAGTTCGCCCTCTCCTCTCGCCTCCTTGTCTGATTCCTTCCTTTTTTTCGAACGCCATTATACCTTCGTTCTTACGTTTCGCGATGTCGAGTGCGCGCAGGCATTGACCTTTACCCCCCGCGAATGAAAACGCGAGGGGGTCCTTTTTTTCTTTCGAGTGGGTCATACTCTATGGAGAGCCACCGTGTTCCATCGTTGTTGATACCATACTTTTGTCAGTATGCGGTGAATTTTTTTTTTTACCAACGGAGAAACCGCGGGGTGGAAAGCTTTCGAAACGTTTTCGCGGCGGTTTGCTATTTTGTATCCCTCGCCCTCGTGATTCGTGATTCGGTTGATACAGTTACTACGACAGGAAACAAATTGCATACGTAATACGTATGTTCCTGATGCCACTCTAACATAGCTTAGTAAAACAGAACAAGAAATGTACATTATAATCAACTATATTGTATATTATAATCAACATGCGTCAACATGGGAACATAAAGTTACTCATCTCTTTCCTTACTATTGTGGATTGAAAAATGTGTGAAATCTATGTTAGTAACGGAGTTACGTTTGCGTAACATGTATATCCATGAGCGATTTTAAATTTCAAATGATTTCAAGTGTAAATGAACAAACGTAATGTATTGTTCATGGGCGATAGTGTAATCAAATATATGGACACAATGTACCGAGTTTCACA
This sequence comes from Ceratina japonica, assembly GCA_019453355.1. Classification (NCBI taxonomy): domain Eukaryota; kingdom Metazoa; phylum Arthropoda; class Insecta; order Hymenoptera; family Apidae; genus Ceratina; species Ceratina japonica. The sequence continues at coordinate 39,232 of SMSR01013198.1, read as the reverse complement.
TTTCCAAATAATAAGCTCATCGTAACAGTAGACATGCTTCTGAAATATGCAAGAAGTTAATCCGGACTATAAATATTGAGGATCAACATCATGCTCGGCACTTCGTTTACCGATCGCTATACGATCAGTTAATACTCCTCGTCCTCCGCTACATTAATTGAATATTTCATACTTCGTACACATTGTTATTATAGTTGAAGACTTCAAAGGAGCATTATAATATTACGCAACGATAGAAGCAGTTAAGATTAGTTTCTTGGCAACGCGATAAGGTATCAACAGTAGGGAGAATCCTTTACGAAACCTTTATAAAGTCGAAGGTTCTCAGCAACACTCGAGCTGTTAGAACGTTTGGAACTGGCTATTTTCGTCACAGAACGAAACAAATGATGTACAGAACGAAACAAATGACGCGCGGAACATTGTAAGAGACGTACGTGCCGTGACAACTTCACTCAGATCGATTCGTCCGTTCGATACTCGAGTGATCGTTCGCCATTTGACTGCGTACCGAGAAGCCGAGCTGTTGTTGTTTGTAGGGGAAGGTATTAATTGTTGGAGAAGTGTCTTATTTCTTGAAAAATAAGTGCGCGAGTGGTAGTAAAGATTGGAAGTGACTGTTTCTTTCTCGCTTGTGAACAATAATAACGAGACGTATCAGTGAATAAAGACGAAGGGAACTCCTGTGCCGGCTTAACCATTCGGGTTGGAATCAACGCTCGACTCCACCAGATTCCGGGAGACAGACACATGCAGGAGTTATCAATGTGTTGCAACATATTGTGAGTACAATTTCCATGCAATACCCAGTAAACAAGAAATGTTAGATCAACCTTTTAAAATATTGATTTTATGTAAATTATATAAATGTTGCAACATAATGTTTTATAAATATTTTTTAAATATTACTTAATAATATTACTTCATAATGAAGTTGCACGCAACATTAAAAACTACATACTTTATAATATTATCATGTTACTGAAAAACGTTATAGTAACCTTGTGTCAATGATTTCTTGCTTACTGGGTATAATCGTACGAACGTGTATTCTTTTGCACTCGAGCGCATTGTTGGCTGGCCAACAACCACCGGCCACGCAGACCAGCATTTATTTAACAGCTGCTGGCCAAAATGTAATATGTACAATGAAAATGTCGTGAGAACGTTGGTCCTTGTCGTTTTAATCTTCAGACAACCCATGCCGGGTCGTCGTGTTTGCATTTCCGAGATCGTATTTCTGACTCTCGAAATGATATGTACAGGATCTTCGAGGTATTAATTTCAATTAATTAACATAATGCTGTTTTTACACGTGTGAACATTAAAGACTAGGTATTGCGTGGCGCGGCTATTCTCATCAATAAATTAAGACGGTAAGTGATGTAATCCAATTGTCTTCGTAGCGCGTGCTGGAATTTCACAGCCTAATCATTGTTTTATGCTTACGATTTTACAACTATAATGCGTAGTATTTACATAGAGTAAAGGTTTTATCTATTTACAGAGAAACTGAATATATTCTTATTTAAATCATATTTTTTAGATTAGTGTTACAAATGTTTTATCTTGTACAAAAATCCGCAGTCCAATGATAGAAAGAACCTGAGAGATTCGTCGTGTTCGTGAAACACAAATCCAAGAGACAGATATTCGTCTCTTAGCGGGGAAATAGTGGCCCAGGAGAAAAATATGCCTGGTCTGTATATTTGGGGACTTGTTGTCCATAAGCTTACCCAATTTACGATCGCATTGTTCGAGGTCGAACGATGATTTATCGAAAATTGTCATTTCGAAAATTCGCGACCCCCTGGCTCCGAGTGGGGATGCGGCAACAATGAGCCGCTTGTCAACGTCGGATAAATTAATCGAATCAGTGCGCGGATTTACTGCCGTACGGACCCCTTCCGCGCGTTTACTTTCCCCTCCGCCGCATCTCCCGTTGCCAAAAAAAAAAATGCATATGACAGTGTGTCTCCTCGCTCGTTTGAATGCGAATAAATGGCGCTGTATGATGAGGATGGTGCGGTGGTTACGGTGAATAGCTCCGTCCAAAGCGAGAAAAAGAGAGAGCCACGCGAGAGGGTTCGAGAGAGAGAGAGAGAGACGCGAGGGGGGCAACAGAGCGGAGCGGGAGAGAACGTAAAAGCGTATGTTTTGTCTCCGATTGTGCCGCGATGATTGATGATGCGGTTAATGGTATTTTATTAGAGACACTTTGGGAGGGTCAATAGACAACGGGCTCGAGATGAATAATAACTCTGTTGTGGCCTTACTTATTAGAATTACTCGGCAACGTTGTTTCCGTCGGAACAGAATCATTAGGGTGATCGAGTCGTGCCGTCTTTATTTGTCACGGAAACGGACGAACATTGTCCGCGTCTCGCGTCTTACCGACGAGTAATTAACGCGTTAATTTGCCCGAGGGAGGGAATCTCGTTTCCGTGCCTGAATCTCCATGGTTGCTGCATATGTTTTATTATATTTGTCTCTAGCCAACAAGGAACAGTCGTAAACTTATAGTTAACATCATACCTTGCAACGATGCGACCTTTAATATAATTTCTATTTACGGCTGTTTGGCTTATTAAAGCGCGCAGTTTATTGGCCATTTCGTCTGTAACCGTCTGATTTGTTTGGGGTACAATATCGTCGATTAATTGACAAAGAGAAGAATACACACGACACTCGTAAAAATTATCCCCAATTCCACAGCGGTTTCCTTCTTTTGAATTGCTCTAATTATATTTGTACGTGGTCTTCTTTTATTTGTGCAATTCGTTTTACGATCATGAAAGAATGTAAAGAATCCTCAATGTAAAACTTCACTACAAAATAGCTGAACGTTTAAAAACTTTGAGACCGAAGCAGTAACAGCTTTTTGTTAGCTGTAAGTGTTTATGTTATGAATGATTTCAGGTGTCAGGTGTAAGAAACACCAAACGAAAAGTTTTCGGAATGCGCTGATTCCAGCTTTTTCAATGAAACGGAGAACGTTGGAGGAAAACCAAAGCAATAAAATTGGCTGATTGATACGACTGTCGCTGGTGTTTGCTTTCAGTGTAACTGCTTTATGCGAGTAATCTCGGACCAGACTTGGATGACTGATATATGATGGCAATCCGTCGTTTATACCCTCACTTTCGATAGCAAACAACGTCCCCTTTTTTCCCCTGTTCGTTCATAAGGCTCGAGGCAAGAAACAGACTTAAGAAACGATGCGACTATTGCGTAAGGTCAAAGGCAGTCTCACCGGTTAATAAACTGACCTTAGTTTTCGGGTTTACGACGCCCCGAGTGGGACCTCGACAAAAGGTTCTCGAAGGGTTTATGGTGTAAAAATCTTGTGTTTTATGAGAGATTAGACGTGGACAAGTCGAACTTGTATTTTTTTTTATAAGTTTAAAAGAGGCAGAGGAACGCAGGTAAAAAAATGAAATATTTATTACATTTTTCTGTTGGGACTAGATGTTAAAATTATTTAAAAATCTTGGTCTGAAACGTTGATAAAAAGGATATAGCGCGAGCTGTAATTAACGATGAAGACGGCGCTTTCACTCTAAAGATCTTTCCTCATAATTACAAGAAATAAATTTGTCAAAGCGGTATCATTAAAACGCGAAAATTCTCCGAGCCGCCCCCTTCTCGCTGTTTCCCTCCGGCAGTCGTCGTTGTGCAGCCGCACAACGGGAGAGACTTTGCTCCCCGTAATTACCCCACCGATCTCTGACGTGTCGCGGATTTTAATCAACGAATTATTTTGCCATCCCGATCAAACGCGTCTGCTGCCAGCTCCTTCACTGAAGTTAAAATTATTAACGCTCTTGCTCGCGATCGAACGATACCGAATCGTCGTCGTCGGACGGAGGGGGATGAAAAAGAGTTCGAAAAAAATGAAGGAAGAGATGCGCCCGCGTGACGCGCGATTCAAGGGTGAAAGGGCAGGGAATCGGATGGTTCAAAGTGTCGGGAATAGTCAACTATCCGAGGCGCCCGAACGCGTGAAAAGGGGCCACTCGAATCGTGTCGAGGGAAACGATATATTGGCGATATTTCACCCGGTGTGCCTCTAATTAGAAAGAGGTCAGTAATTAATGCTAATTGGACGACGTAATTATCTGCGGATTGTATGCGCCGGGTTCGTCTGCCGCAAATGGCGGCTTCCGCGTTTTATTTCAGCGTCGCGGGTGCGTTGCTGCGACTTTCCGTGCGACAAAGTCGACGTTTGATCCGCGGTTTCAAAGCGGAGGGAGTGCGAGGAGGAAAAGAGGCGAGGCGGGGGAGAGAGAGAGAGAGAGAGAGAGAAAAAAATGGCAAAAGGTAACGCGATATAATGAGCGATATCGTTCGGCTAATATGGCGGTCGCGCGTCGAGTCAGAAAATCGCCGCCTTTCTACCCTCACCCGGGGCTGGCTTTGACGCGCGAATTAATTTAATTAGCTGATTCTGACGACGATTTTCCGCGCGCGCTCGTTCCCGCGTTAATATTTATTCTGGGCTGGCGCTCTGTTTTTTCGACTCCCGACATTTTTCTGCCTCGTTTTTCCCTCTGAACCTCGAGCTCGCACGTATAATTTGCGTTAAATCGACGAAAGTGGTTCTTAATTCGCGTGCAATTGTCGCGATTTATAAACTATTTATAGAAGTGTACACGCGTATACTCCATCCGTCGTGACGCTTTGCTTTGTTAACATATTACAGTAATGAAAACAATAATAGTTGATTTCCATTTGTTCGAATAATTATCCCACGGCATTGTTCGTATGATGTGTCTTTAAATATGTATGCGCTCCCCTCATTATTCGGAGATTTGACGTTTTCATTATTTTCAATTATACAGACAGTGCGTTTGCATAATGACCAATATTGTAGAACGATACTGTCAATATTTGCAGCAATTAATCTATATTCTCCGATCGAACGCGGCATTGTAAACTTATTCCGCGTTTATCGTCGTTTCATCTTCGGTTATTACGTGTACCCAAATCAATTGTAACTGCTGTTTCGAGTAATGAGCCCGCGTTGTGCCGGCCGGTCATTATTCTTTTATGCCGCGTGGACGTTTTAAGAGGCCGTTTAATAAGGTTTAACGCCCATGCATAATGCATCGCGGGCCCGTGTTCGGCGCATCGTGTCACGGAAAAAGAAACAGAATAACGCGGCGAGCAATTGGAAGATAAAGGCTCGGGATTCGTCACGGGTCATCAAAACTCTTTCGAACTATTCCCATTGACGCGTCGTCGCGACGGGGGCCAAATGTAAATGCAGCTCCCTGCCTGTATTTGTTTATCGGGCAGTTAGGTTAGCATTGTTGCGCACACGTATCCTCTATGGAAAAGCTGTTAGCAGGACCCGTTGTGTATTTTTCTACTAATGGTCCAAAAAAAACTTCCCTGCCAGATCTCGTACTCTGCTACCGTTTTCCTCGAACGAGCTCATACTCTCTAATACTAAGAACTTCGATGATTAGTGTTAATTATCCAAATTTGTTCCCGTAATTTACGTCCATTCTTCGGACANATTATCCCACGGCATTGTTCGTATGATGTGTCTTTAAATATGTATGCGCTCCCCTCATTATTCGGAGATTTGACGTTTTCATTATTTTCAATTATACAGACAGTGCGTTTGCATAATGACCAATATTGTAGAACGATACTGTCAATATTTGCAGCAATTAATCTATATTCTCCGATCGAATGCGGCATTGTAAACTTATTCCGCGTTTATCATCGTTTCATCTTCGGTTATTACGTGTACCCAAATCAATTGTAACTGCTGTTTCGAGTAATGAGCCCGCGTCGTGCCGGACGGTCATTATTCTTTTATGCCGCGCGANCAACGCTCGACTCCACCAGATTCCGGGAGACAGACACATGCAGGAGTTATCAATGTGTTGCGACATATTGTAAGTACAGTTTCCATGCAATATAATCGTACGAACGTGTATTCTTTTGCACTCGAGCGCATCGTTGGCTGGCCAACAACCACCGGCCACGCAGACCAGCATTTATTTAACAGCTGCTGGCCAAAATGTAATATGTACAATGAAAATGTCGTGAGAACGTTGGTCTTTGTCGTTTTAATCTTCAGACAACCCATGCCGG
>SMSR01013198.1:13359-30966 GCA_019453355.1 Ceratina japonica | reverse complement strand
TCGCCAACGGTTTAACAGAATCAAACATTTTATAACGTCCAGTTAAGACTCACATTATAAAAGGTCAAAAACACAAACTTCGTAGTCCCGAAAACGGCACCATTCAATTCAAATGTCACAACTTAAAATTAACCAAGAAAATCATCTTGTATAAATTCTAACGGTAAAACTACCTAGCCATTCGTACTGTATATCTGTCAACTATGGTTCTGTCCTCGAGGACTCGCCTTATATATATTTACATCTTGTAATGACGTGCCTATCTGTGTTGGTTAAACTCGATACTATTGTATATGCTGCTTAATTTCTCTGTGTCTGTGTATAGGTTCAACGTGTTTGGAGTCGTCTTAATTATAACAGGTCGTTTTGAGTATTATTAAAAATTCTATCATTGGACGTTAAAATTCAAATACAAAAACGCGTTTCATTGTATTTTACCTAAGTTTATCATTTGATTTGTAATTATGAGTCTGACAAATTATAAGTAGAAATTTATAGCCTGCTAACATAAGTTAGATTTGCTTGTTTCAGTGTTCGAATGCATATTGTGGAACAAATACGGGGCAAGGTTTACCAAATAAACGCGGTGCGAGCCGCACCACTCTAATACCGATATAATGCTTATAGAGGAGTCTCGTTTATTTCCTAAGCGCGTTAACCGGCGCGCAGTACGTGAAACGTGTTCGAATGGAAAACGCAATTTACGTCGAATAAAACAGCTTATCCGCGGTAATGATCGATATTTCGCTCTCAGCGAGATCTGGTTGCCCGGCGCTTATCACCGTCAACGAGATATTACGTCGTTACTCGGATGACGAAACCGAACGAACGTACCGGCCCGCGTAAACCTAATGGAACCTGTGTAATTCCGAGGCCCGGCGCGGCTGGCTTGGCCGTTCGCCGAGGCGATAAAGCCAGCCCTCGATGAGGACGCAACCTGGGAATGGATAAGCAATCTTCTTAGCTGTCGTTTTGAACAGCCATGACTGTCAGTCTGGCCCACGCTCGGTTGCCTCGTAAAGTATTAGCGGACAATGCGTGACTGATTTCCGTGGCGTACTCTTTTGTCAGAGACACAGGCCTCATTAACTCTTTAACAAACGGGGCCTGGGTAAACTTTTCGCGCCACCACGAGCCACGTTACATGTATCCCCGCTATTAGACTATCGCTCATCTTTCGTAACGCGATCTAATCCGTGCATAATCGTGAGAAACGACATTCTTCGCCGTTTCCTGTTGGTCTCTCAAATCATCGGTAATGCCTTCTTAAAACGCAATTATGCGCAATTTTCATTTTTTACGTACATTCAAATCCACTACTTTTATTCAACTTTGTATGGCAAGTAAATTCGGAATTAATTCCCCCCCAGATTTTATCGCCAGATTGCACACGTCACAATTGACTGTTCTTCCGGTCTGTGCTTTCAGGTATGATAGTGTATATGTATACGTACACCTTGTTTCGTCCTCGGATAAACACCAAGACAGGAGCTCTTGGCGTCTTCCGATCGCTAAGTGGAAGAATCATCGCGGCAGAGGGAAACCATCTACGACATTCTAATGGTCATTATCATTTACAAACATGACGGTGTGGCTTGGCTGGTCCGGGATACGGCCACTTGTTTGCATAGGTTGCAAGTGTAGAGGCTCCTCCAGTGGCTAGTGCTTTGTAAACCTATCCTAGCTAACTAGGCCCCTGTGTACATAGCCAATGTTCCTTCGGTAATGCTTGTTGCGTGCAGGTATTCATACTGTGTGTCCGACACTTTGCGTCGTTATCGATAACAAATAGCGAATATCAACGATCAATTGGGAAATTTGAAACTTGGAAAAGCTACTATTTTTCTCTTCTCTTTTTAATTCTCTGTGCTGTAAGGGGAATATATTTTTAATTTCGTTACATTTTGAATTTAAGGATGAACTTCTTAGATTTAGTTCTCAGATGTTGTCGACCTTTGTATTTGCATAGCACTTCTCTACGGTTTACGTAGCAGCCAAAAGGATCTTCGTATTGTTTGATCCGGCCACTTTTTAGTGGATAGATTTCTGGTGTCTGGACTTGCGAGTCAGTGTTCCATTCACGCCGTCGGTATGTGACAAATTTTACACGTTGGTGTGAATCATATTAGAACGAATGACTTCGCGACCATCTCCCTTTTCACATGGCGTCCATCAAGGGACACTTTTCGAGTAACCGCGCACTGCCGGAATGTTTACAGAGGCAAATTTAATCCGATACGATTCAAACCGTAGAACTTTAAAAACAGACGTCCGATCGTCTTAAGTATTAGAGTACAATTGGAAAGCATTAGAAATAGAGAGCGTGTTACACTTTTTATACACGCGTACGAAGTCGGTCCGAAATCCCTTGAATTTACATTTGTTTTAATTCTATTAAATTAGATTCTATCGCACGAGAAAGCAAAATAATTATGAACTTCTCGTTACTTTTCATTACATAGAAAATGCGAAGATAAACTAGGAATATTTGAAAAAATCATCGAAGAACCATAGCTTGGGCGAGTTTACCAAGACCGAAGCGGAGTTGACCGGCACGCGGGAATCTCGTACACGTTAAAAATAAAAGGCTAAACGGGACAGGGGATCGCGGTTTAGGGCGTAAACCACGAACGTCTTCTTTGCTATAGGCGGATCAATAGGCCCTTAATATAAAATTTCGCGCGGACGTGCGACGACTAATCCCCACCCCACCCCTTTCCTTTGGTCTTCCTCTTGGCTTGGCTTCCTTTCTTCTTCTTCTCCTTCTTCTTTTTCTCCTCTTTGTCTCTTTCTCCTGGTGGCGGGCGAGGGCGAGGAGGCCTGAAAATATTCGCGAATGCATAAAGACGTGAAATATGGCCGCATGAATCAGTTGGTCTTCCCGCGGAGTGAACGGGTCCGCAGGAGGGTTTGACAATATCCTCGCGGCGGCATTCTGCGCGGATTAGCGCCTCGAGGTTTTATGGGCCATTTTGTTTATGCACAGACAGGGCAAGGTTGCCCTTCCATCCGTAAGCGCGCGCGCGCGCGCGCACACGGCGAAATCGTTTGGGACCGGTGTGTGTGCACGTGTCGGTGGCGTGGCAAAAACCGAGCCGTCTTTGTGCGCGGGGCCACGAAACGACAGCGAGCTGGATTCTTTTGGAATTGGATAGCATAGGTTCTATACTATGTTTGCCAACCACGATGATTTGCCTCGCCGATCCTCACCGACGTTTCATAACAGATATTTTCTACCGTCGAGTGAAAACTGAGAGGGCCACGAGCGGAAATTATTGCGCGCGAATATATTGCGTCGTTCGATGCTGTAATGAGGTATTCCATTCCTCGTCGAGCTTTTTTTTTTTTATTAACCTGCAACTTTCCTTTTGTATTTTTCTTACCCCTTAACTCTTCTGCTGCTCCGGTGCTTGTTTATCACTCTCCTCTTTCTCTCTATCTCAGTCTGTTCGTTTATATCACTACAGAATCACATCGACTTTAGAGATGTCGTTCAAAATCACTAACTGTGATTTATCATAGTGATCGTAAAATCACGGTCACACCTCGTGATTATATAAAATCACGACCGTGACCGCGATTTTTCATATGAAATCGACTCACTGTACTATAACATCCATATTTCGTGTTCATATCTACGATGCAAAAATAACTTTTGAATTTAAAAAACACATTTTCAATATGATTTTAAACTAATTACATTATTACATTTGTAGTTTTAAGCATTAATAAGAAATAAAGAAATGCATAAAGAAGTTATTCCTTCTACTTCCATATGTACTATATGCACGTATACTATATTGTACATTAGCGAATTTACGTATTGATAGTTGTATCTTTCTTTATTACATACCCAATATTTAATTTTAATGATAATGACATTAATTGTTACGGAACTGTATTAATTATGAAACTAGAATTATATTATAGATTTACTATTGCAATATTAATATATTTTTAATATTGTCAAATAATATTTACTTGTCCCTGCGTTACATCTTGTATATTTATAATATCGTAGTTCACTTCGAAGGTAGTTCATAAATTCACGCCATTTTCACTGTCTGCTATCCACCAATGAGGAGTGATCACGAAAATCACGATCACCGTGAAAAATCATGATGTTTTGGAACGCACGTGATCCAAAAGTAGCAGTTCTAGCCATCACTAATCGACTTACAAGATATGAGATAACACGTGATAAACAATCTTTAAAATCGAAGCGATATTTTGCACCGATCTAATATTTTAATTTCGTCTGCACGATGCATTGTCCCTTTTCGCACACGCTCAATATGTTCGAATAATTAGAAACCGATGGTGGCACGGGTCGTTGAACAGGGCTTTGTATCGGTCGGTAGGAAAAAAAAAACTATATCGTCCAGCGAGCCCTTCCCGTTGGATTTCCAGTCGATTGAACCGCGCTGTCTTATCCCGTCGTTAGGAACCAACGGGGAATCGGTCGGCGGCGCAGGGGGCTACGCGCTATCGTGCGTTCGATTCACAAAGGGGGAAGCATGTGTCGCACGGTGCATCCCCGTCCCATTGTGCCCAATTCGGCGCGATTAGGAGCCACTAAACAGTCCTGGCTGATCCACTCAGCTCGAGACGATTCGTTCATTCTCGAATCGGAACACCTCTGGCTAATCCCGGCGAGCACCGGGATGCTGCGGGATTGTAAATGAAACGGACAGGAACGGGGGGAGGCACGAAATGAATAGATCGGCCGATAGATTAAACTTTTGTTTGTCGGAGTTAAAAAGAAGCCGGCGGGCTTAAGGATATTATTGTTGTGCCGAGGGAATGATTTTTCGTTCGCTCGAGCCCGATTCGAGTTTCTTAGAGATTCCCTCGCGTTCCTCGATTCAAACTGTTCGTCGGAAAAATATATACGAAGTTCCGAGTGATAAACGGAGGGAACGTCAGAGTCTGCGGATAAAATATTGTACGCCGGCGACGTATTAAACGGAAGATAATAGGAAATATACGAAGCTAGGATGGACAGAGAAAATGAGTAATACGAAAGGATGCGTAGATGCGTGGCCCAACGATGCAATGGCGCGGGACCTCTCCGTGTTGGTAGGTGTACACAATCTGCTAACAATGAACGCCGAATGCGGAACAATGAAGTATACAAGCGACGTCACAATGCAGGGATCAGCGAAACAACGAGCGGTCTCACTACGGATTACAGGCAGATGCGCTTCAGTCCGCGCCAAATCCTCTTTCTCTCTCTCTCTCTCTCCTTCTGTCGCTTTCTCTCTTGCCTCCTCCCATCTCTCTCTCTTTTTACTCGCTGCACGCGATCATTCTCGCGTTTCCTACTTTCCTCTTCCTCCTCTCGTCTTCACTCGTCGTTTATCGCAGTTGCCGTCGTCAATTGCTGGTCGCGACTTTTTCTAATTAATATTTAAAAACGTCTAATCTCGTTTTCTTCTACAATTTTAGAATCCAAGATTTGACAAACAATTCGTAAATGTTTTGAATTCACAAAGCTTCGTAGTTGAATTCAGTAGAATTAGTCTAAACCACGTATATCTGTAACTTCTTTTCAGAACGGTCCCTATAAAAGGACGCGACCAATTCCGGATTCGTGTTCCGGTTTTTTTCCGTGGCCGGGATCGCGTTACCGATGATCGTCGCGGGCCGTACAATGGCCGGGGACAATGGGCATCCTTCAAATCGGATATAATGTCGAGTAGTAAGACGAGGGCCGGCGACGGCAAACAGAAACAGCAACCGGACGAAACCGTGCCGAATACTGCAAATACAGCGGGTGGGCGTTATTCCCAGTGTATCGAGAGGCGACAATGGGGGACAAACTGCATGCTTGTTCGGTCGGTAATACCTCGTTGGGTCGCCGAACAGACCCACTATCCATTGTCGATGCATCACGAGACCGTACTATATACCCATAGACCTGCGCGCCCGTACATTTCGAGTAGATACGCGCGGACAATGGCATTAATCCGTGATTGTTGCTGGTGTGGATATTACCGGGCCGGAGACTGGAGGGTTGGCTGGCTGGCTGGCGAGCTGGCTGCCGGAGCTCGTTCGTGCCCGGTAATGGTTGGTAGCACGAGCCGACGTTCGACACTCGGCTTGGCCCGACGCGGCGGCGAGTCCGTGGGGACCCACCGCTGCTGCCCGCCCCCGCTCCCGCGATTTCGACGTCATTCCCTTCCATTTTTTGCCTCTTTATTTTTGCGCACGACTCCGTTGTACATTCCGTCGTGCGCGATTTTCAATTTTATTCCCCGCGATCCGCAATCCTCGCTCCTCCCCCGAGATCTCTCCTCGGAAAGGGTTGTTTCCTTGGAGGAGCGTGCCGGTCGAAAAATGTTCGGGGTCCATTGAAGTAATTTTCATTGATCTCAGGCGAATCGATTCGGATAATACTCGCAGGTGGTTCAGGGTTGAAAATTAAACGGCGCTTGGCTAGAATGAAAGGCGCCGCGCGAACCGAACGAGTCACGGAGATAATGACGAGCGCCGGGGATGTCGATTTCAGGCTGTTCGGATCGAATGACTGNGGTTGTTTCCTTGGAGGAGCGTGCCGGTCGAAAAATGTTCGGGGTCCATTGAAGTAATTTTCATTGATCTCAGGCGAATCGATTCGGATAATACTCGCAGGTGGTTCAGGGTTGAAAATTAAACGGCGCTTGGCTAGAATGAAAGGCGCCGCGCGAACCGAACGAGTCACGGAGATAATGACGAGCGCCGGGGATGTCGATTTCAGGCTGTTCGGATCGAATGACTGTTACGCGCAATTTCCCTCGTCGCTGGCGGAGAGGTATAGGCGGGCTCGCGCTCGCGACGACCGAGTGAAACAGGGGGAGGGAAAAAAGCGAAGTGAAAACGAGTCATCGATAGAATCGGCGATATCTGCGCGCCGCCGCTGCTCTCGCATAGGAACAGTGAAAAGAGAGGAGAGATATCATCGTTTCCATAAAAATCCCCAGACGTAGCGGTGACACGTAGGAAATTAAGAGATAGGATTTTAAATTGGAAAAATACAGAGGCCCGGGGTTGGCGGTGTTGTACAGATATATAGTAACGAGAAAGGGAGAGAATGGGAGGGAGAGGAGAGGAGAGGAGACGGGCGCCGCGTGGGCGGCCGCGGACACGAGAGGGTAGACTGTAGATGGTGTGGCCGGGTGGGTGGGCATAGAGAGGAGTCCAGGCTCTGTGGTAATTAACGGTTTAAATTGGATCTCAGTTGGGCGGCTTATTGGCGATTGTCGGGGAACCGAAGACGACGTAGAACAAAATTGAGAACAAAATTGCGCCGGCGGTCGAGAGGACCGCGATTGTGTCGCGAGAACGATAGAGACGGATAAGTGGTAGTACGTTGTGTCGAAAATAGAGAGAACGGCGGAGATCGAGGGCGGCGAGAGAGAGAGAGAGAGAGGAAGAGAGTGAGGCCGATGGAAAAGGAAAGGGCGGCGTTGCTGTGTCCGGGGAGAGCTCATTGTTGAACTGTCTTGAGGGCTGTCCTCGCGGACGGAGCCAACAAAGAACTTCATTTAGAGAGAAAAAGACGGGGCAATGCGACCACGTCAAGCGTCGACAATCGAGAATATCGATTCTATCGATAGAACCTCTCGGGGATTTCAGAAAACAATTTTTGCGCCGCGCGGAGTTTAGAGAACCGCGACGATCGCGATCCTCCCGGACTCTTGACGTCCGCGGCGACGGCGCCGGGTGAAAGGTGTTACTCTTTTGTCGGACACTGTGNACGGGGCAATGCGACCACGTCAAGCGTCGACAATCGAGAATATCGATTCTGTCGATAGAACCTCTCGGGGATTTCAGAAAACAATTTTTGCGCCGCGCGGAGTTTAGAGAACCGCGACGATCGCGATCCTCGCGGACTCTCGACGTCCGCGGCGACGGCGCCGGGTGAAAGGTGTTACTCTTTTGTCGGACATTGTAAAATACGTAATTCTTCGCCGGTATATTGCATTAGAATTCAATCGTCGACGGAGTCATTCTTACGTTGCACAAAGTTGATTGTGCGACCTCTCCGAAGATTTCATAATTCTAGACAGGTGTAGCCCGCGTAACCGATCGTACGCCTCGACTCACGTCGGTACTTTGAATTAGCACAGCCAGGCAACTTTTTTGACGGTATAGGAACGTGAAACGTTGGTACAATCGGCGAGCATCGAGATGGCCAACCGGGACCGTGTTAAATATACGAAAAGACGTTGAATAGCCGCGTTCCTTCGAGGTACGAGACAACAGTTTTCTAATTACCAGTTTATCGGGAGCAGTTTCCGATACGGTCTCCATTGCTACCACTCCACCCTGACCGAAATGCGCCTCCCCCGCCGCATCTATTCTGTTCTTTCTTCCTTTTTCTCCCGGAGCCACAGTCGACTCGTCGTTCCGAGTCCGTTTCGTTTCGTTTCGTCTCGCTCCGGCCGAGGTTTCGCCAACTCTGGTTTGCGACGATGACGGTGGCGAGTACCACCCAGAAGGGGTCGAGGTTTATCGAGGGGTCGGAGGAGAGTGGCGGAAGAAGAGGCCGGGAGCGCGGCTGTATAGGATGGATGGCCAACAATTAAACTCAATCCTATACAAGTTGTTTTTCTTTTGACTCGCCTGGTTCTCCCTCACACGACAATTCCAATTTAACCCGGACAAGCCTCCGATCTCTCTCTCTCTTTTCTCTCTCTCTCCGTCGTCGTCCTCCCCTCGGCCCTTTCTCTCCTACCAACGAGACAAACGAGCAACAACAACAACGGGAGCGGCGGGAACAAACCGGCGAGGAAGGAGGAAGGGACCGGTGGGTGGGTGAGCGCGGAGGACGAGCCAGAGGTGGAGAAACGGACTTTTCGACATTTCAATCAGACATGACCGTCGTTCGTAGTCCATCCGAACCTGATACCTACCACCCCGGGCCACAGGAGCAGCCGCGGCCGGCTTCGAGAGGAGTACACAGTAGTTTTGGGATGGGTTTCGGTCCGGTCCGGTCCGGTCCGGCTCTCTCGGTTTCAGCCAATTCGTCGGCTCTCTCGAATTCAATGCATGTTTTAATGAAACACTGCTGGCCCGCTGCCCATTGTCAGCTGCATTGTTACCTAGATGACTGGTCGATCGAAGGCCTCCGCGCTTTTGTAATGCCACCACCCTGTCCCTGCTCTCCGCCGCCGCCCCCCGTCCGCCGCCTCTTCCCCCCCGCGAGTGCCTCGCCGGCCGCCACGGGCTCTCCTCGTTTCGAATCCACGGCATCGTTATCCACGTGCGCCGGACAACCGGCGAAGGCCGGCCGCCCTGCTACCGAGAGGAGGCCTATATCAACATTTTGGAGAACGTCCAAAACAACGTCCAAGAACCCAGCGTTTGACTTTCTTTCAACCGATGTACACCGGGAGAGTCGCATCGTACACTCGACCCCTCTGTACGTACCTCTCTGACTCCGGCCCGTTTCGCCCGACAAAAGGAGCTACTACTACCCGTATTCCGTCGTTCCACTCCCTCGTTATTCCTGTCGATAGTTTCAGTTTCGGATTTATCGCGAACTAAGCTTGGCCCCCGGCCGTGTACACGCCGATTGTTTCCCCGAACGGGGTTGAACCGGCGCGAGCCCGCTTCCCGCGCCGTCTCTCGATCATTTAGCTACCTACCGGAGTATCGCTCTCGCCGGAAACTTGGCTACGGGGAGCGGCGTGCATTTTTCGACCGTCTCTCGCTGCCTTCAATTACGGCCCATTCAAATTCCGCGCTGATGTAACGAAATCCGTCAATCAGCGTATACTCCGTACGCGGCTTTCGAATCGCACGCGGACGCGTCGCGTCATCGTCCCTTCTCGGCGCGCGGCCGGACAATCAGCTCGGCGGAGAAATTCGTGAGAATTCGAGAACCGCGCGGCGCACGCCCCTCATTCCATGCAATCAGCCAAGTATTTTGAGAAAAATCATCGGAAATTTTGATCCCGTACGCCGCGAGCGTAACTCGCACTTCCCGGTCTTCTCTTCTCTTTCCGACCGCGCGCCCCGCATTCATCNAGGAAGGAGGAAGGGACCGGTGGGTGGGTGAGCGCGGAGGACGAGCCAGAGGTGGAGAAACGGACTTTTCGACATTTCAATCAGACATGACCGTCGTTCGTAGTCCATCCGAACCTGATACCTACCACCCCGGGCCACAGGAGCAGCCGCGGCCGGCTTCGAGAGGAGTACACAGTAGTTTTGGGATGGGTTTCGGTCCGGTCCGGTCCGGTCCGGCTCTCTCGGTTTCAGCCAATTCGTCGGCTCTCTCGAATTCAATGCATGTTTTAATGAAACACTGCTGGCCCGCTGCCCATTGTCAGCTGCATTGTTACCTAGATGACTGGTCGATCGAAGGCCTCCGCGCTTTTGTAATGCCACCACCCTGTCCCTGCTCTCCGCCGCCGCCCCCCGTCCGCCGCCTCTTCCCCCCCGCGAGTGCCTCGCCGGCCGCCACGGGCTCTCCTCGTTTCGAATCCACGGCATCGTTATCCACGTGCGCCGGACAACCGGCGAAGGCCGGCCGCCCTGCTACCGAGAGGAGGCCTATATCAACATTTTGGAGAACGTCCAAAACAACGTCCAAGAACCCAGCGTTTGACTTTCTTTCAACCGATGTACACCGGGAGAGTCGCATCGTACACTCGACCCCTCTGTACGTACCTCTCTGACTCCGGCCCGTTTCGCCCGACAAAAGGAGCTACTACTACCCGTATTCCGTCGTTCCACTCCCTCGTTATTCCTGTCGATAGTTTCAGTTTCGGATTTATCGCGAACTAAGCTTGGCCCCCGGCCGTGTACACGCCGATTGTTTCCCCGAACGGGGTTGAACCGGCGCGAGCCCGCTTCCCGCACCGTCTCTCGATCATTTAGCTACGTACCGGAGTATCGCTCTCGCCGGAAACTTGGCTACGGGGAGCGGCGTGCATTTTTCGACCGTCTCTCGCTGCCTTCAATTACGGCCCATTCAAATTCCGCGCTGATGTAACGAAATCCGTCAATCAGCGTATACTCCGTACGCGGCTTTCGAATCGCACGCGGACGCGTCGCGTCATCGTTCCTTCTCGGCGCGCGGCCGGACAATTGAGCTTGGCGGAGAAATTCGTGAGAATTCGAGAAACGCGCGGCACACGCCCCTCATTCCATGCAATCAGCCAAGTATTTTGAGAAAAATCATCGGAAATTTTGATCCCGTACGCCGCGAGCGTAACTCGCACTTCCCGGTCTTCTCTTCTCTTTCCGACCGCGCGCCCCGCATTCATCCGGAGGTCGGGGTACCGCGGTACATTTAATTACGCCGGTTTGTCCAACCGTCTAGTCGGATTGTCCGGCGTTTTTTTCCCCCGCGTATAACCCGATAGAAAAGCCGGGCGATGAATGCCTCCGTGTGCGGATCGACGACGATAAGATACGTGGCTTTTCATACTCGCGTGGTTAGCAGCATTGACGCCGCGATACCTACGTATATGTATGTATGTATGTATGTATGTATGTATGTATGTATGTATGTGTGTACAGCCGCTAGTAGCTGGCCGCGACTTTTTTCCGTTTAC
The DNA here is from genome assembly GCA_019453355.1 of Ceratina japonica. NCBI lineage: Eukaryota > Metazoa > Arthropoda > Insecta > Hymenoptera > Apidae > Ceratina > Ceratina japonica. The sequence goes on along the minus strand of SMSR01013198.1, from coordinate 19,420 downwards.
GAACGCTGCAGCCGTCGCGGCGACGCACCACTGAACACGCGAGGGTGGTTATTGTGCGGTATTATCGGCCCACTCACCCTCTATCTCCCTCTGGCCGGCGCGATGCATACGGGACAGGAAAACCGGCACTAAAGGGATGGAACCGCGGGATAAAGGGGGGAATGGACGCCGTGTCGGTTGTTTCACCGTCGCTCCGACGTCGACTACGACGCGCGCGGTTCCTCGCGTTCTTTTCTGTCGAGGGAATTTGTATTCATTGTTCGACGGACACCCTGCGCATTGCGTGGCATGATAAAAATTCCACGTCGGCGCGAGTTCGATCCTCGGCAAGAAATATTCTTGCGACTCACGTCTCTCTCTATCTCTCTCTTTCTCGGAAAAATCTGTTGTCGATTGGTTCGCCATCACGTTTTGAAGTCTCGCATACAATTATTGCTATTATTATTAATATTAATATTGTTGTCTGGTATTGACAGGAACAAACAGCGTGAAATGGCGAGAAGAAGTAGTACATTTATCTGAGTTTTATGGTCACTCTCTACTCAGCGGGGGTTTTATTGCGGTGCGCTGCGTTTCCGTATTTTTCGGTCCTTAGGCCGGACTGTGACTAAGTTGTGTAAAAATTGCAGACAGAGTACCTGGTAAGAACCTATTCTGGATCTTCAAACGCAACATTCGGCTAGTGGTCAAAAATAGGGAAACGCAGCGCATAGCACTGAAACCCTGAGTGGGAAACCAGCACTTACCTTTCGATACATAATGTCCAGTGAGTGTCATAATACTATGGAAAAGTCCACTTGAAAATACTACTGGCGTCTTAAATTGAATATTCTTACAAAACGCAACCTAATTTCGCTAGATCCTAAATAAATAATAATACTACCCTTAAATAACAATATTTACTATCCTTAAATAATAATACTATAAAAGATATTAATATTAAAGAAAAATGCCGTTAACATGATGAGCGAAGGACCAATAAGTATATCACAGTGAAAGCATGAGCTTGTAACGTGTTAAGTCATTATTTATTATAATACAACATGAAACGTTCCGCACAGTCAGAAGTGTCACCTAATTGTCTATTTCAATGCCATGCGTAACTGTTGTTACATTTTCGTAACTTCAATATGTTTACTATGGCTGGTACTTCAAAGGTCCGACAGGCTTTTAAGCGATTACCTCGTTGACCCATGTCGACGTTGATATTGTTTCTGGTCAGCGACCCATGTTTTCTTTATACCGTCAAGCACTAAATTTTTAAAATTTACGACTTATTGTCAAATCGGATTTCTCCCAACTTTCTTTCCTTGGTTCTGGAGCATTCAGCTTTGTCACCCAAAAATGAAGAAACGTTTTCCACAGCACGACTAGCAGCTAAACTCGGCCCGACGCAACTATCTGCAAGGTAACTGTGAAAGGTATTGTCGATATGGGATTTTTAAAACTCGAGCGTTATTATAAATGTTTATTATGTAGCACTTTATTATAAAAAATAAAGGCAGAAACTTTATTATAAAAATAAAGGCAGAAACTTTATTATAAAAATAAAGACAGAAACTTTATTATAAAAATAAAGGCAGAAACTTTATTATAAAAATAAAGGCAGAAACTTTATTATAAAAATAAAGGCAGAAACTTTATTATAAACATTAATAGTAAGCGAGTACAAGTGATATATAACGTACGCGATCGCGGTCGTTCGCCCACTAACTTTTCGACGGAACGTTACCGCTCTCATACTCTCTCTCTCTCTCTCTCTCTCGTCCGAGAGACGACCGTATAAAAACCTATGTATCGAATACATGAAGAATTTAGTTTCTGTGAGTTAGTACTGACATAGATGTACAGGGAGCCACCTTTTGTATGTCTCGAATATTGCCGGGTTATATGTTTTTTGTGTTACTTTTGGTTGTAATTTTTACTGTTATCTATACCCATTGAATAGATGGATGAAATTTACATCAAATGGAAGCTTGAATTTTATATTAACGAAATATATTAAGGGGTGCCACATGGCTTATGGCCGCAACCCCTTAGCAGCCCGTTTTTCGTCTACCGACTATTGCAAAAGCCAACATTTTATGTATAGTTTTTTATAATTTGTGTATTTTGGAGTATTGGGAAGTATTATTACATCTTTCGTACTCTACTGTAACAGAATGAAAATTTCTAGGAATAGAAACCCTCCTTTCTTGATATTTTCCGCTCGCATGATGTATCCACGGTCGCTCATTATGCTGTTCACGCTCTAGGAAGCAAGGATTCTTGAAAGTTGAGTAATTTCCGGTGAAAGTGGTCGCCGGTCGAGCGAATTATCCTCGCGTTGGATGCACGTTCCACGATAGTTCGCGGAACAAGGAAATCGGAGGGGGTAAAGGGTGGTGAAAGAATGGAAAAAGGTCAGCGATGGATAGATTCTGTCTCTCTGGCGAAGTGTCCGTTTACAATGGGGAAAACGAGTCCTAGGTCCCATGAAAGGATAAAGGGACATATTATCCCCGGCAATAAAGAACGTCCAGAAAAGAAGAGCGCGCGAGTTGTGCGAAGCCATGTTTTTCATCCATTGTCACCAAATATAATGCCCGCGCGTCAGTCTCGGTGGCGGAATCTCTGCCAGGTGCTCTTCGAGATGGCCCCCTTCTATAATATGTCTCCCGTCTCTTCTTCGCGTATCTCCTCCTCCGACTTTCGTTATGACAGGAGCGACGTCACCGCCGTGCTGTTTGCCCCGATGTCCACTCGCTGCGGGCGTCGAAATCTCAGTTCTGTCGGTATTCGTACGCGTATTGTCAGGCAGCGGCAAACAAACGACCGAGAAAAGACGTGGGTCAACAGATCAATGCAAAGAGGAGGTCCTTTGAACGTTTAAAGGTCCGATTCAAAGAGGAAACAGAAACTTTTTCGAGCGGGTAGTTCGGAGGGTAGCTTCGCCGGTAGCTACTGTGTCTAGAAGCCGGTTAATTGATCATCTCGGTACACACACGGCCAGCCACGATTTCTATACTATCCGAACTCATCTGGAAGATCCAAATCTGTTTGCATCCCGACAAAGCGGTAATAAGGAGGATTCTCGTCTAAATTGCTGTTTGCCAAAAAGCTAAAGCGAATTCTAAGAAAACCGGATTCCCTGTTTACCGTCCAGTCCGAGAATAAAGAACAATTTCGTACGTTTTAACTCTGAAGGGTAGAAGAGCGTCCGCGGCGAAAATCTTCTCTCGTTTTTTTCTCTCTCTCTACGACAGACGTTTCGGCCTCTAATTAAGTAAATGGCTGAAAACTCGCGTCGCCACCGCATGAGAGAGACTGTTTCGCAGTTTCGTTTGCACGATGTGGTTACACCCCACCGAAACAGTGATAACCGCTGCGATTCGTCTCCGTTTCTCGCCCCTCGTACTCGATTATCTCGTTCCTTATCTGGCTCTAGGTCTCGCCCCTCCGTCGCTCGCGGCAGCCCAGTTTCCTCTCTTCCGTGTTCCATCAGGCCGCGCCGCGCGCGGGTAGCTCGGTTTAATTAAATGCTTTCAACGGGGCGATTTCAGAGCCCAGCGAGCTGCACGAGGCGAGGCGCGTGAAAGCGGCACAAGAATCGCAAGGTGTCAACCTAGAAAAAGATGTTTGAAACCCGCAGTGTGCGAGCGGCGGGGAAAAAAGGAGCGCGAGACGAACGCGCGCGCGCTCGCCGCGGAGACAGAAAGAAGACAGAAGAAGAGAGCCATGGAAAAAAGATCAGAGAGAACGGATGGGATTCCTGGCGCGTCTGCCTTTTTCACCTCCTTTGCGCGCTAACCCCTTCTTTTTTTTCCTCGTTTTATCTTCGCGCCTCCGACTCCCGCTAGCCTCTCCTCTTTTCCCGTCACTTGAAGCGGCTGCCTCTGTTTAAGACGAGTCTAAAAGCAGGCGAGAACCGTGTAACTCTAATTGTGCCGCGACCTCCGCCACTTTGTCGTTCGCTTCTACCGCGTTAGCCCCGACCGCGAACACACGTCTCTCGCTCGGTTTTCTTTTCCCACCGGGATTTTGCTACATCCACGCGAGCCAACCGCGCGGCTCGTATATATACCCTTTGCCTCTTCTTGGCGTCAACCACCGTTGTTATTCGTTATTACGCGGCCGGGCTTCAAGGCGAAACAACCCCTCGCGCGGGTCTCGCACGTGATTATTAGGCGACCGCGGAAAGACTTGGCTTAATTATGGCGTACAGCCGACGATGAAAACTAGAATAGTATTATATGCGGGGTTTTCTTTAAGATTTACCCGGGATTAAAACACGCGCGCGCGCGCAGCCACTTTAAATATTCGTTATTGCTAATGAGAACTAATTGAGAAGCGTTACACGTTTCACGATCTCGATCTTTGTAAAGAAGCTTGCGGCCACTAACGACTAATTTACCCTCGTCCACGGTTGCCTTCGCGCCGGGTGACCGAAAACAGTGTGTATCCGGAGAGCCGGGCTCCCGCGCGCAATCCAATCACGGAGACCCCTCTTTTGATCCGCCCGGCTGAAGAAGAGGGGCCGCTAATTTCTCTAATTTGATTGCGGTGTGGCCGACTCGACCCCTCGCGCGTTCACCGCGTTATCAAGAGCCGCGATTTTTTTCGCGATCCGAGCCGCGCCGCGGGTTTTTAAAATTCCGCCTGGCGTACGCGCGCCGCGTAATCGCGACACCCGCCAACAAAAAAAGGGAACAGAACCGGAGCGCGCGGCGCAGAAAGGAGCGAAAACAGGAGTGCCAGACTTCAAAGGATTCAACGCCAATTACCATCGGGCAGGGGGGACGGGGTGGATAGAGGAGTATTTCAGGAGGGATGGTCGGAATTTCGCGGCGAACCCTTCTTCGACGAGCCATAAAACTGTTTCGCGCGGCCGAAAGGAAGCCTTGACGCGAGCCGGCATTGGCGTTTACTCGCGCGAGCGCAGCCGTTCGCGCGATCCGCCTTTATTAACTTGTTAAGAGCCGTCCCTCGCGCGTTCCTCAACCGGTTGTTCCGTTTGTAACACTCCGCGTGGGGATGGGCAATTAAAACTACGTGAAATCGGTAACTCTTACCGTGGATCTTAGGTAATTTTATTTAATATGGACAAATGGATGGACTAGGGACCCTCTAGGTAGGGACTGGACATCTGCCTAAAACTGCGCCTAAACTGGAAGTTGCAGATTCAAAGCCGGAGATTTCCAAATTAATTTGCGAGTTAGGTGAATGTAGGGACCCTCTAGGTAGGGACTGGACACCTACCTAAAACTGCGCCTAAACCGGAAGTTGCAGATTAGTTTAGTTAGTTTAATTTGCGAATTAGGTGAATGTAATGACAGCGAATATAGGCTGTGTTCATTGTCAATGCTTCAGTGAAATAAAAATTGATATTTCTAAAAATATCCGTAATAATAAATCAAAGTTGTATTATTGATTATGAATATTTATTTCGTGAAATTTGCCAAGAAAAATAACTAAACGAAGATATTGTAAGAGAATAAATATAGCAAATATTAACGAAAATAAATCGTTTTCAAGTATTTTATATTTCCATTTCCGGTTCAGGCGCACTTTTTCGTAGCCAATCAAAAATCATCACATCGGTTTCCAGTTCCTACTTCGAGGGTCTCTAGGATGGATTAATGCTTTGACTATAATATATAGTCAAAGGACTAATGAAGGATCTGGTTTTTAATCGAAACTCACTGTGTTTCGTTTATTAACTTCTGTGTAACAATTACGAGAAAACTGTTGCTTTAGACATACTTTCAATTCTTATAGTCATTCGAAATCTTTATCTGTACGTCCTCAGACACCTGCGACCCTTTTCATCTTCTTTTGGCCGCGACCCGTAGGACTCCCCTGGAAATTCATCGTTCCGTAGAGATCTTTGATGGCGGAGTCCGCGCGACTCTTCAGAAACCTCTGACGAGTGGTTTTCAGCTACGTGAGCCCGTAGCCATAATTCGTCGTTATCGCCGTGGAACAAAGTGACGGGTTAATTCCAGTGAGCGGAAGTGGCGGGTTGCCTTTTCTCTGAATAGCCCGCCGCCGGTTCTCGCTCTTTTAGCTTCGCTTTTTTTTT
>SMSR01013195.1:27848-40747 GCA_019453355.1 Ceratina japonica | reverse complement strand
AAAAAAAAAGAGAGACGAGAATCGGCGGCGAAATCGCGCAGACAGAAGTGAGAACCGCTGCGCGAGCAGCCTTGGCTGAAGTTGTCGAACCCGCGACCCAGTTACACGCTCGTGCCAACACAAATGCGTTTCTCACCCACACCTCTCAGAGGTGCATGCACTGTGCAGTGCAAGCCGGTGCGCGCACAACTCCCTCTCTCCTCCTTCCCCCCCCCCCCCGCCGCCGCGGCCCGTCCCTCCCACTTCCTCGTCCGCGCTCCTCTCTCTCTCTCGCCCCTTCGCTCTTTCCTCCCCTCTCCTCGTCGCGCGCTCCGTACACACGGCTCTTCCATCTTCTTCTCGACCCTCTTTTTTCTACCAGGTCAACGCTGGCTCCTCTTTCATCGCGTTTTTCCCGCCTTCCTCCCCTGCATTTTCTCTCCCCCCCGACGAAGCTTTTCCTTCCTTTCCACCGCTTCGCCTCTCGTCGTTTTCACTGGCTTCCTCTTTATCCAACGACGACGCTTTTATCTCTCTTTCTGCCGGCCTCACCGTTTCACTCGAGACCTCCGTCTCTGTCGTAACGCGCGGGGTTCTCTCTGTGTGTCACTCGCTGTTTCGCTCCCCTGCTATACCTTCGCCTCGGTCCCTCTTGCAGCTTTACACGCGCGCGTATCGTCATCGTTATGCACTTTCCTCAACTTTCCTCGCCGTCATCTTCGCCTTCGATGGACGGACGAGCGGAATTATCCGGCTCCATTTTTTGACACCCCTCGATGGTACCTTGGAACCAGAAATCATTTACTTAGTCTAAAATAAATTCCTGGCTGTTTTCAGTATTGTATACATGCACATAGTAATGAAGAATTCAAAGAACTAATATATATGTAAATTTCTAAATCTTGACTTAATACGTTGCAGTCGCGACACGTAAAATTACGTTTTTCGCAAACTATGCATAGTTTATTATATTATTATTATATTATATTATAAATAGTCTTATGCACAGTTTGCAAAAAATGTAATTTTATGTGTCCCAACTACAATGTGCGTTGAAATTATGAATGAGGTCAGAATTAAGTCAGAAATTTTCACCTAGGAATTCCTAGCAATTAATTGCTTGATTCTAGAATTGTCATTCCTAATACGGAAGTAAAGCTTTCTAATTTGTTTAACACTAGAACGACTGTCTTTTTTTTATACATGCATTTCCAACCACTTTCGATGTTTTCCATCGTCAGACTAGTACAACTTCTTCGTTTAGAGTCTGGACTATCGTCTTCAAAGGATTCCCGAATTTATTTTCTCATTCGGTTGGAAGATAGCAGTGATGTTAGAAAAATCCCTAGTATTCGAGTTGTTTAAGCAATCTCTGAATTCGGCCACTTTGTGATTTAACAAATTATCAAAGCGGCATTTTCTATGAAGAATATTCTTCAGAACTTCGCAATTTTCTTATGTAGTTAGTTAGTTAATTAGTTTATTGTAAAAATACAAAAGGCTCCTGAACATATTTTCTTATGTATGTTCTTCATTTTACAAGCGAATTTGTAGAAATCTTCTTATTCTGTATTCAAAATAATTCGATAATATCCAATTGAAAAAAGCTTTAACTGCGAATATAGTTAATTAATAATTTAATATTATTATTTAATCATAATAATCAAAGCATTATTATTTAATCATAATAGTGCTTTAACTGCGAATATTTTAATTAATTAATAATTATTAACGAAGAATTTGCACGTACACAGTGACACAATTTTTACNTACCTTCGCCTCGGTCCCTCTTGCAGCTTTACACGCGCGCGTATCGTCATCGTTATGCACTTTCCTCAACTTTCCTCGCCGTCATCTTCGCCTTCGATGGACGGACGAGCGGAATTATCCGGCTCCATTTTTTGACACCCCTCGATGGTACCTTGGAACCAGAAATCATTTACTTAGTCTAAAATAAATTCCTGGCTGTTTTCAGTATTGTATACATGCACATAGTAATGAAGAATTCAAAGAACTAATATATATGTAAATTTCTAAATCTTGACTTAATACGTTGCAGTCGCGACACGTAAAATTACGTTTTTCGCAAACTATGCATAGTTTATTATATTATTATTATATTATATTATAAATAGTCTTATGCACAGTTTGCAAAAAATGTAATTTTATGTGTCCCAACTACAATGTGCGTTGAAATTATGAATGAGGTCAGAATTAAGTCAGAAATTTTCACCTAGGAATTCCTAGCAATTAATTGCTTGATTCTAGAATTGTCATTCCTAATACGGAAGTAAAGCTTTCTAATTTGTTTAACACTAGAACGACTGTCTTTTTTTTATACATGCATTTCTCCATTTAAAACCAGTCAAAATGACTGGTTTCGTCGGTCTAGTGTTAAAGTTTGCAAAACGAAGCTCGGAATCTTAAACTAACAGCGAAAGACGAAGTTTCGATCTCTGCCGTTCCGCTACTCGTCACCAATCGCGGTCCGCGCGCACGCAACGTCACCAAATGATTCGTTACGTCGCGACGTTATCGTCTGCTATTGTTCCCCTTTACATAACGCGATCGCACGGAATCATCCACGTCGTCATCGCGTGTTTGACGCGGATTGTCACCTCGCGCACCTCTAGCCAGGATGCAAATTACGGCGAGGCGATATTCGGATCGCAGCGCGCCGTTCCCTATTGCGGCCGTTTATCAGTTTGTTACATTGTAACTGGTCCGCTTATCGTGACCGCACGGTGCAACGCGACCGACGCGACTAGCGTATGCACACCGTCATTGCACTTACGCTTTCCTCGGTGCCGTCATCTAAAACCCTTAGCCACGCTCCAGTGTCGCGACACCAAGGTATTACTAAAAGCACAAACAACACATACTTGCCTCTTGAAGTACTTGCTTATATATGAGTTCGAATTGTGATTTCGAAAGATTTAAGGACTTTGGGTGGATCATTCGTGGGGCAGGGATAGTCCTATGCACTGAGAAAAACGAAGCCACAAAATTCTAGCAATATTTATTGTATATTTAAGTGAAAATTACTATATTTGAATAGTAATCTTGAAACATGTTTGGATTTAATTAATGATTGCTAAACTTTAAGGAAACATTCGTTTGTATACTTAGTATCATTTTTACTTATTGAACTCAAAGGAAATTACTGAATTGTATAATAACATCTTTAATTTATATATGAAATAATATAAATCGCGTGTAGTTATATAAAGTAAAGTAATATAAGGAAAATGTAGAAACTGAATATTAGAAATCACTAACCAGGGATACTAAAAATTAGTAACTGTGGATGGAAATTATTATTACTATGTAGAAATTACTATATAGATTTGTAATAAATACAGAAGGAACGTGTTTATTAGTCAAAGAAAGTATTTTTTGCTACTATATTTCAATTTTTCCTAATCTACTAATCTCAGTGCACTGAGAAAAACGAAGCCACAAAATTCTAACAATAGTTACTGTATATTTAAATGAAAATTACTATATTTGAATAGTAATCTTGAAACATGTTTGGATTTAATTAATGATTGCTAAACTTTAAGGAAAAATTCGTCTGTATACTTAGTATAATTTTTACTTATTGAACTCAAAGGAAATTACCGAATTATATAATAAAATCTTTAAGCTATATATGAAATAATATAAATCGCGTGTAGTAATATAAAGTAAAGTAATGTAAGGAAAATGTAGAAACTGAATATTAGAAATCACTAACCAGGGATAGTAAAAATTAGTAACTGTGGATAGTAATTATTATTACTGTGTAGAAATTAGTATATAGATTTGTAATAAATACAACAGGAACGTATTTATTACTTAAAGAAAGTATTTTTTTGGTATTATATTTCAATTTTTGCTAATCGTCAGACCACCGTTTTCTCAGTGTGCACTGTCGTGGTACCAACCTTAGATAAAAAAATTTGAATTCTCGTTAAATATCGTATTTATCAATGAATTTAGAAAGAAATTAGTATGAAATAACTTTATTTAGTGTTAAGAATATAAAGATGTCCTTGCGATAGACATAAAAGTTAATATTATTGAATGACAAATGTTTTGTAGCGAGAGTGAAATCTGGCAACGAGAATCCTATCAATATGTTTCCTTTTCGTTCAATTATCGAAACAATTCAGTTGTAAATTCGCATTTTTCTTGTTTCAAATTGTTCAAAAATGTTTCAACATTCTATTACACTTTTACTCTTAACGATCTTAACATTTTTAACAAATCTGTTTAACAATAATGACAAGATTTCTTCTATCTCTCATAAGAGCCCGTGTAGAAGGATATAAATTTCACATGGATTTATTTAAGAACTACCTTGTCAATTGTTCTTAAACTTTAACACAATATTTTTCATGCTTCCACTACTAGATTAAAATATTTTCAAAACGATTTCATCATATTCATTCCGGTACCCAACCTCCTTAAACCTGCGAGGTAAATATTTCGTGCAGGTTTTCAGCGATTTTTAATAGATAATAAAAAAAGAATTCAGCTTCAGTAAAAGAGGAGGTATGCACGCATGCAATGTGTACGCGATGCAAGGAGGTCAGTCGGTTAGACCAAAATTCTCCGAGATAAACAACGGCCATGATTGCGTTTTTGAAAATTTATGTTTCAATCCATTTTCGGCGCACGAATGTCAAACATCGTGCAGTTTTTAGTAAGAGATTTATTGTCGTCTGCCAAGGCTTCCATTGTAGATGCAACACTCTGTTCGCTAAAGAAAAATCTATTGTACTTTTTTTTTTCAAATCGAGATCCGCCTTCTTTTGAGCATTTATTTTGGAAAATTTCCGCAATCTCCGCGACTCACTTTTAGGAGAGATTCTGTCACTGTTTCTATTTCTGCCCGAATAACTCCCACTGTTCTCTCGTTGTTTGAATCGCGAGTCTGCGATTACACCGCAACGGTGCGGCGCGGCGGCGCGCCGTTGGTTTCTGCTTCTAAAAATTCCTGCGTCTAGCTCGGCCGCGTTAGCGTATTAACAAGGCGGAAAAACTAACGGGGAAAACATGTAAGCAAGTTGAAAACAGTGAGCAAACATTGCGTGCCGCGAACCTGTGGCCGTCCAGTAATCCTTTCATCAAACGTGAACAACCGGCGGCGTGTTGCGGCGCATCGGAACGGGCCTTTTTACCGGGACTTTCTGAGCCCCGGTATTTCGTGCCTTTTAATGAGTTTTACAATTTCACGTTTCTACGCTCCCTTTGTGTGCGCATCGCATCCGCGCGGAAAATTACACGCGACTGATATCAAATTCACCAACGGGGGGGGCGGGGGGGGGGGTGGAGGAAAGAGGCTGGTTTTGGTACACCTACCTTGTATCGATACGCCAATTAAGTAGTTTTAATCATTCTCAGCAGAGCATTGTTATATTTAACATTATAATTGACGAACTTATTAATTATATAATTTGTAATTAAAACTAAATTTTGACGGTAACACGTTCTAAAATTGGAGGGCGGGAAGCATTATTTGACAGTGATGAAATACATGAATTATTTTGTATGCAATGATATGGCGTGAGCGGTGCATGGTATATAAAAGGTAAACGGCTGACACGATTTCGCGAGGTGGACAACGTCGTTAGACTTCCGGATATGGAAACGGCTACCACCATATGATTGACCCGTTGTCGTACCTCCGGCGTGATTACTAAGTCCGCGCGAGTTATTTTGAGATAATCGATAGAAGCACCTTTGTTCTCGCCCCGTAGAACGTCGGACGTTTACCCGACTCATTCGAGTTATTTCGCAAACGAGAAATAACTCGACCACTGCCCGAGCCGAGGGTAAGAATTCTTATTCTTTGAATCGCGCCATGCCGCGAAATTAAGGATGTTCTGAAGGTACAATCGGAGACAAAAGTATATATAATTCGAAGTTCGTGAATATATTGGCAATTAAGGCTATTTATGATGTATATTTTGTATTAAAAATATAGATTAATTCCGAAAGCTTTTGTTTAATTAGTGAATTGCTTCTCATACTGGCTTTTTAATCAAGTTTCCTTAATATTAGAAAATATTCTAAGTGACTTTTGTGAATGACTGTACCCTCTGATTTCAACTTGAAGAAAATAAATTGGTGATGTTGAATATAGACAATTACATAATAAAAAGTCAAAAATAAATATTTAAATAAAACAAATATACTTCATAAAGCAATATTTATAATTACTAATAAACATCTCAAATTTGTATAAAATTATGTTCTGATGATATTTTCTAGTAGTTTATAATGTTTTTTTTTTTTAACTGTTCAGTGAACATTAATAAATTTTGTGTATTAATTAATTACATAGTGTTTACTATATATACAAAAAAATTGAAGTTTCTGTCAACATCTTTTCAAGGTTTAAATACGATTTGAAGTGAAATTTTATGAATTGTCCATAAGAAGACGTGTTAAAATGTGCAAACTTCAAATTGCTATAATTTTTAAACGACGAAGTGAATCGAACCCAAACCTTGATAATTGTTTTAATATAGTAAAAACTATGTTTTGTTAACGTTTCAAGAATTTCTGAACGTTTTTATATCCATATATAGAAGATCCTTTTTTTTAATCCATAGTTCCAATTTTAGATCCATATATAGAACATCTTTAAACGTTGAAGGATTATGGAAATGTCTCTCGTAAATAGAGTGAAATGTGCTATTTCATTATCGTGTCGCTTAACATCTGCAGACAGAATAGCTTACGTTCGTATAGTAAACGGAAAATTAATTACCAATATAATTCGCGACTAATTATTATAAAAAATAATGTCAGCTTCCATAGAGTCATTGAACATTTAATTATCAACGATATTTGTACGAACTGCGAGTCAAAATATCATCGTAAATAAGCTCAGATTTGTGTAACCGAATCGAATTACATGAAATGTATTTTCGTATTACGCAATGGTATAAGGAGTAGTGGATTTTTCAGTGGAAGCAGACATCCGTGCACAGACATGCGTGGATCAATATCTAATATTAGTATGATTGTGCATATCGAAGCACGCTACTTTTCTCGTCTCCGATACACATTTTCAGTCCGGATGACTATTTTAAAATGTTTTTTTTTTTTTTATATCGTTAACAGTCCATGGGGGATCTGAAAAAAAAAATAGGGAAACTTGGTCAGTCGTTGGTAGATATAAATAGCATTCGAACATACGCGGCATCGATAAAATAATTGTTTGGTTTCTACTTTTATTATCGCAGTCCGTGCTTAAAATATCATTCACTGCTCGGGCAATCGCTAGACGATACAATAAAACGGAAGAAAGCAAACATTGCTCTATACATTTTTACTTTTTTATCATCGAAGTAATCCTCTCATACGAATAACCCTAGATTTTCTTTAATCTGCTCCCCACATTTCGCTATACCAATATTTGTTCTTTAATAAGAATTTTTAAATGAAAATGTTGTCCAAGAAGCATCACAATGCAAAGAAAATTAAAATTTTTATTGGAATTCCAAATAAAACTGAAAGCTGTCTTTCCAAATGTGATTCACTTACGCATTAATATTTGGATTCAACAAACGAAATGCCACGACGACAGATTTGTGCGTCGGATGGGATGTAAGGGAAGAAATTTCCGCGCGAAAAATAAACACACAGGATACAGCTTGTGAGAGTTCACAAGCGTGGTGTTACACAATTCAATATCGGTATCGTTGCATATCAGCGGAGTCAGTATACGCGTTAGCGCACGTACATATTTCCCAAGGAAAACGGCGTATCGGTGATGATGGAATCGAAAGAAACGTTAATACAGATTCCTTTCGTTTTTCCTTGCTAATTTTTTTCTCCTCCTCCTCGGTTCGCTCGTCGGTTTCTTTTTGTTCTCCGACAGCACAATGATTCGCATGAAATAAAGCGTGAGAGCACGCCCGAGTCAGGCGTAGGTGGATTAGATACATACGTACGTTCATACATACATACATATGTAGGTATGTAAATATGTGAGAATCGACTAGTCGTAGGCGAATGGACGGCACAATGTTGATTGCAATTTTACATCGGAACCTCACCATGCCTACGGCTCGCCTGTGTGCGTGTACGCATATTTCAGATAATCTTGCAGGATTACGATATCCTAAGGATGTTCTGAAGGTATATAAAAACGTTCAGAAATTCTTGAAACGTTAACAAAACATAGTTTTTACTATATTAAAGCAATTATCAAAGTTTGGTTTCGATTCACTTCATCGTTTAAAAATTATAGCAATTTGAAGTTTGCACATTTTAACACGTCTTCTTATGGACAATTCATAAAATTCCACTTCAAATCCTATTTAAACCTTGAAAAAACGTTGCCAGAAACTTGAATTTTTTTCTGTATATAGTAAATACGCAAAATTTATTAATGTTTACTGAACAGTTAAAAAAAACATTATAAACTACTATAAAATGTCATCAGAACATAATTTTATACAAATTTGAGATGTTTATTAGTAATTATAAATATTGCTTTCTGAAGTATTTTTGTTTTATTTAAATATTTAGTTTTTACTTTTTGTTATGTAATTGTCTATATTCAACATCACCAATTTATTTTCTTCAAGTTGAAATCAGAGGGTACAGTCATTCACTAAAGTCACTTAGAATCTTTTCTAATATTAAGGAAACTTGATTAAAAAGCCAGTATGAGAATCAATTCACTAATTAAACAAAACCTTTCGGAATTAATCTATATTTTTAATATAAAATATACATGATAAATATCTTCCTCTGGCCTTTATCTGGCCTTCATTGCCAATATATTGACGAATTTCGAATTTTGTGTACTTTTGTCTCCGATTGTACCTCCAGAACATCCTTAACGACGTTGGATTTCACAGATCTATTTCAAAATTTCTACCTACTTCGTATTTTATTAGAAACCAAATTGTTTTCATTTATAATGATTTCATAGAAATGAATTGAACATTGAATCATCTGAGAATGAATCGAGGATGTGCTGATAACAGAGGGATGATTAATTGCGAGTCCCTCGAGTCGAATTTACCTCCGGGCTATTTTTCTTTTATTCAAACGCGTACAATGCGATTTCTTAATCTCGCCGTTAAGAATCGTAGATAAAGGCATCTTAATTATTCCGCACACTTTTTTCCGCACTCGTGCAAGCAGTTCATTACATAATACGAAGGCACGGCGATTCGTTTAAATGTACACTTTGCCTAAGAAAGTTTAATGAAGCGGTGCGCTTAATAGATACATTGCGTGTGCACCGACTTTACTCCCAACATTGTACGAAACGGTCAATTAATATTATCTATACATAATTGTGTGCGCGCGCGCTTTGATATTCCCGTATCAGTTCAGTCACGATAAACTTTCTCGGTGCGCGACATGACCGTCAGATTTAATTTCATAATTCAACTTGCTCTCGTCAGCGTTAAACCAAATGATGAATTAGTACTTGAATTAAGTCTTGAACTATTTCATTTACGCTCGTGCTAAGTCTCAAAACGTCGACCCTTTTTTTTACCGAATGGTACAAGTAGAATTCACTTAAATCACATCGGAAATCATTGAATCGTTTCACCTAATCGGCGATGATCACAGTTTACTATAGAATTGTCAATCAATATCGATAACCGTCTAGTCGATCTCGACACGAGGAATTCCAAACAGTCCGGGAATTCGGTCGAGTTTAGAGCTGGCCTCTCCCGTAGTAGGAACCATCACTGGGAAAAGTCGTTCGCGGAAACTTGCCTCGCTATAAATACATGCGCGTTCGATGAATTGGTCGCGTGTGCCGCGGCGCTGTTCTAAACAGTTCGCGCGGAGTTACTGCGTATGCTTGATCGCGAAATCGCGTGCACGCATGATCTCACCGCTGAAAAGCTGGGCCTGCGCCGCCGCCGCCGGGAGCGTCGTGTTGCCTCCGCGTAAATCTCGCGATTAACGAGCGGGCGAACCGGAAGCGGGAGGCAAATCCCGATGAAAATGGAGCCGCACTCTCGTAGATGAACACGACTTCGTCCCAAGCGGCTCCGACGGGAATGAAACGCGTTTTCAACGTCGTCGTCGTCCTCGTGTATCACGACGTTGTTCAAGATGAGGATTCACTAGACAAACGGCAGTCTGCGAACTTAGAATAATGGTAGTAGGAGGCGAATTTTCGACTAAATAAAGTTAAGAATTCATGAGGAAATTAATAGTGGAGAATTAGAATAAATTTATTGTATTATATTAGAATATGAATTATATATATTTGTTATATATTTACGTTATTATTATATATATTGTTATAATCTACTCTTACGACAAGAGACATATTTTTCAAAATTTATATAATAAATATATATTCTGATGAGTTTTTGACTTTTTGAAAAATATGTCTCTTGTCGTAAGAGTAGATTATATAAGGTTCTACAAAAAGTGTTATCTATTATTATTTATTCGTAAACTGATCTAAATTTGTTATTTTTTTTGTTAAATAGATGTACCTGGAATTTTATATTACCGATTTCTGACGAGTTTTTGACTTTTTGAAAAATATATCTCTTGTTGTAAGAGTAGATTATATAAGGTTCTACAAAAAGAGTTATCTATCATTATTTATGCGTAGACTGATCTAAATTTGTTATTTTTTTGTTAAATAGTTGTATTTGGAGTTTTATATTACCGATTTCTGATGAGATTTTGACTTTTTGAAAAATATATCTGTCTGTTGTAAGAGTAGATTATATAAGGTTCTACAAAAAGTGTTATCTGTCATTATTTATGCGTAGACTGATCTACACATTGCATATGGAAAGAATTCAGAAATAGAAACGCAAAACGTGAATAATTCCTACGAGGTATGTGCAAGTATAAAACATATCACGAGATTTATCCACCTAATCGACAATAACAGAATGTGAACAGACAGCTATTTTCGAAATTAGTAGAAAGGAGATAAGGAAAAGTTTTTTAGGCAGAGGAAGGTTTCCCCACGCCGAAAGTTTTGATATCTCCTGAAAGATACTGTTCAGTGGTAAAGTTCGAGCAGAGATTTAGAAAAATTTATAGTCGCAGTTTCAAATATGGACTCCGGCGATACATTTCACGAACACGAAGTTACTTCACGACCACAAGTGCTGAGTGAATTTCATACTATTTTATCGCAGTCATATTTCATCAATTTCCTAAAAGTCTATATTTTTAAACCGTTAGAAAAACATTTCCAAGAAACATTATTAATTCTGTGTATACTCTCCATTAGTCAAGTAGCTATACTTTCGTTGTTTTCCATGATAAAAAATTTAAGTAATTATTATCAATTGTGTAATTCGTATTTCAGTATAAATACAGTAATTAAATATTGCTTACGTAAAATGTAAGTCTTCTATCGAGTTTTAAAAATTATCAATTATTATCAAGAATTTCATTTAAGTTAAATCAACTTCATTGTCTATATATTCAATTTTGCTTTTAATAGGTTAAGATAGGATAATTTGGATATATAATATCCATTATTATTAAATAATTAAAGTCGTACTATAATAATCTTTGACTTTTCTGTTCAGAAATATTTTTGAATCATTTTTCAAAGTTCATTATTTTACGTACATGTACTTAATCAAATCTGAAACATTACGATTTCATGTCAGACCGTCATAATAGTAATTTGAAGAGGCCTAAACGATGTTCGTAGCTCGTGTAAAAAGAAATAAACACGTGTATTAGTTATCAACAAAACAGAATGAGTAACATTCAGATTCCGTCTGGTAACGAACACCGTTACGTTGTTATTTGCCATTTAAATGAAAACGGTGTTCGTAAATATGCAACATCTCGTGCGACACGTGCTAAAAATGGCGTTACACAGACCACTGCAAGGTGTTGTTGGAAGCGTGGCGGGATAAAAGAACGGCACGGCGCAATTTCGTATAAATGTAAAACGGAAATTGATTCCTCCTTCGTTGACTTGCATTTCAGACCGTGAGGATGCATCCGTATGGAACGCGAACGCAGCACGCGAACGTCGCATGCATCGACTGCATACATACATATGTACCAGCGATCTGTTGCAAAACGTTCGTTCGCGCGACGGTACCCCGATAAAATCGAGTCATCCAGCTCTCGCGTTTAATGATGAAACGCGGAGCAATTAAATGTACGCGCAAGATATACGTCATCATAATATCTCGGATTAGTTCCGCTGATCGAGAAGCCCCGTTCTCTGACTAGCAGAGACTAACCGTTCGTTCGACGGTTAATCGATTGATCGGCCGATTCGTTTGGCCAATTAACCGTCTTGATCGCGTGGAAGCGTGTAGACTAAGCAACGAACGAGGAACCGATTAATCAACTTTTTTGGTCCCTGATTATTGAGCCCCCTCAGTGTTTTCTAGTAATTAAGTCGGAGGAAGTAAGATCGGCCGAGTCTCTGCCGATTTGTCAAGCAGACTGTGCGACCGCGTTTAAATGCATCGTTCTTGACGCGGTGAGACGAGTCAATAGAAGGAGTAGTGTCGCGTAGATAGATTAGAGATTAGAACGAAAGTTAACGCGTTATAATGATTGTCCCGTTCGAAGGAACAAGTACTAAAATTTTGACAATTTGTTGGGATAGTTTATGACAAGTACGAGCGAAAAGCTAATTTTTTATTTAAGTTACTTCTTTGTTTCTATGGAAATTTCATTTCATGTGTTTTCTTCATTTTTACATTTTGTTTACTTCATACCTCAATAATCGACTTTGCCATAAACTAAAGACTCCGAAGGGTAGAAGCAATTGTTAAGCTTAAGGATGTTCTGGAGGTATATAAAAACGTTCAGGAATTCTTAACACGTTAACAAAACGTAGTTTTTACTATATTAAAGCAATTATCAAAGTTTGGTTTCGATTCACTTAATCGTTTAAAAATTATAACAATTTGAAGTTTGCACATTTTAACACGTCT
>SMSR01013195.1:0-20332 GCA_019453355.1 Ceratina japonica | reverse complement strand
GTGCTGAGTGAATTTCATACTATTTTATCGCAGTCATATTTCATCAATTTCCTAAAAGTCTATATTTTTAAACCGTTAGAAAAACATTTTCAAGAAACATTATTAATTCTGTGTATATNGAGCTTAATGGTCCATTATTCAGCGACCATCTTGAAGATTTTTCCGCGGTCATCCGGTCCTTTTAAAGACTCCACGTATTTAAAAACAATCCAAATCTTATCAGTATCAGAGCCTACAACATTGTCGAAACGTCGGCATATAAATTGCCAAAATACACGGTTTCAATCCGGAAAATGAATGCTATCAATCCAAATCCTTGTAGCTACTTAAAGAAACATCGTAACGAATAGATTATCACAATCGGTCTCAACCTTCGCCGAGATCAACCACGTGATAATCACTAGAAAGTTAAGAGAGTTAAAATAAAATAAATAAATATTTAGATACCCGCAATACATTTTAGTCAATTTTGATTTTATATTTCGATCAGTGAGAATGCATTTCAATGGAATAAGAGGCATGGTTAGAGCGAAGTCCCGACAGAAGCATCTCCTATTGTTGCTTACATGTACGGTCGCGTATCGACTGTTGAACGATGCATATTCAGCTTGTGACACGCGATCATGCAGATGCGGGCGTGCTTTCTAAATTTCACTGGAAGCATTCCGGAAAGCGGGGAACGCGCGTCGCTCCTTCGTCGAATTTTATAAACGCTATTGTACGCGACTGTGTCTAAAAATAAATAGGACCGAACGACGGGGGCGTGCTCGGTGACGCGATGTAAATCGTTGACAGTTACGACAGTTCGTACAAGAAATGTGGCTCAATTGCTCGACGAGCACGTCGCGATTCCTCGCCGAATGTAACCAATTTCTGACGAAGATTATTATCGACGTCGGGGAAAAAAGGTAAGCAATCAATTGCTCTCGTGGTCGACGTTTCTTTTGCGCTCGACTCGTTAGTTTATCGCTAAACGGAAAGTAAGGGAAGAGGAAAGAAGACGAAGTAGAGGTGAGCCGAGTGAGGAAAGAAGACTAAAGTATGGTCGCTACTTCAGAGCCACTCGAGAGCTAAAGCCTCATTCGTGCCGTTTCCTTGGGGACGAACTGAACTTCATTACGGATATTCTTCAAACGGGATCCCTGAGAAGAAAAAAAAAAGGAAAGGACAAAGCTGAAAGGAATTAATTTCTTCGGTTGCAACGGTTCCCTTCCTCTGAAGCGAAAACGGGACTCGCGGGTTTGGCGGACGCGAGAGCGTCGTGCCGCATTAAAATCAATATGCCGTAACTTTAAAATGACGGCCATCGACTGCGAAGCGAGAACCGATCGTACGACTGAAAACAAAACGGAAAGTGAGCGAGATAATGCTGGTTAATAAAGGCGTCGATGAGGCGTAATCGAAGCCGGCGATTAGCAACACTGTCCGCCGGTTTCCAACAATCGTCGTATACGTGGTCAATTATATTGTTAACGCGATACTAACGTCTCTCCGTTCAAGGTGTTGCGACTCCTTTCGACATTCTTCGCTTCATAGAAACGAGCAAATTGTATGCTATTGGCAGAAATACCTCGCGTGTGTGAGCCTTTTCTCCTACGATTTGTTCCAACTGCGATATAACGATCAGATAACGTTAGGCGATGCAGAAAACGAGTCTCTTATTAATTATACGTTCTAATTCCGTTCTTTCGTAAGCGCGTCAGACATTACGTGCGATATTAGACGAAGCCCGGAGCTGGTTTTTCTTCTTTAAGGAGGTTCTACCGGTAACAGTTTTAAAATTACGAAAAATCTAAAATTTAGCGTATGAGTAGATTTTCGTTAAATAATGACTCCGTTAAATTTTGGTGAACTTTCATAGGATGAGAGAAAAGTTCTGAAGATTTCCATTTTTTATAATATTATTGAAGTAATGGATTAAATAATACAATTATATATGAATACCTTTATACTATCAATTACTATTATCATTGTTTAATGTGAAAATGACAAACTAAACATTATATTTGTGATTACAACTAATAAACGAAATTATACTTTTATGCATTGCACGTGGACACACCATGTTCTTTATACTACGTACTTAATAATAACCTTTTTACCTAAAAGACAAACAGCGACCTTTTTTGACCACTAATAATTAAAGAAGCCAAGCATTAGATATGAAATTCAACACAATTTAAATTGTTTTTCGCAAATATCTAAGTTCCTATTGGTCGGACGATATATATGCATAGGATCGAAATTGTAGATTGATAAATTCTCTACAACAATCATTCTTGGTATTTTTTTTCTGCGAGTAACGGTTTCCAAAATAACACGCGACGAAATTTTAAGTTTTCGAACCAAGCCGCGTGCATTATTCTTCCGAGAACTTCAAGTTTTTACCGCGTGTTATTTTGAAAACCGTTGCCCACAAGAAAAAAATACCAAGAATGATTGTTCTAGAGAATTTATCAATCTATGATTTCGATCCTATGCATATATATCGTCCGACCAATAGGAACTAAGATATTTGTGAAAAACAATTTAAATTGAAATCTTCAGAACTTTTCTCTCATCCCATGAAAGTTCACCAATATTTAACAGAGTCATTATTTAACCAATATCTACTCATACGCCAAATTTTAGATTTTTCGTAATTTTAAAACTGTTACCGGTAGAACCTCCTTAAGGTAGTTGTTGCCCAATATAAGTCAAAACAAAGCTTAAAACTAAAAATACAAGATTTTTTATGTATTAAAAAACCATACATTAAGAAAGATGAATTTTAATTATTATATTATATTATACAATGAAAAAATAAGTATTTTCAATAAGAATTATACTCTCGTATGATTCAAGTAGTTAAGACTGAGAAAAAAACGTTGCAACGTCACTCTGTCGCAGTACTACCACATAGTACTATTTATGTGTCAGCGACTTAACATGGGCTATTGCATAATCTGAAAAATGTTTTCGACTACAGTATCTACCTTCAATCCCTTCTATAATCTAATCACTCATCAATGAATTTGAATGTAGTGGCAAAAGGCGACTTTGCTACATCGATCGAACTTCTCATAGTCATCGTGAAAAATGATAAAACGATAACATTTAGAATAATATTACTCCGTAACTGGATGGTCAAAAATTTCGAAAAAAATCCATGTGTTTTATTATAGTTTACACTAATTTTGTCTTGATTTTCAACTATTTGTCAATACTCATTTTATTACTATAACCGAAGAAAGGTATTTTTCACGTGCCGTCACCATATACTACAACGTCAAAGTATAGGAAAAGTTGCGAATTTTGATTGACAATATCACAAAAACGAGATGATCAATTGATCCAGGATTTTGCATACATGTTCGTTGATACCTATATTAATTTTGTACAAAATTTCAAGCAATTTTCAATACTTCCGATTTAGGAAACAACTACCTTAATAGAAGAAGGGCGAAGTGTATGAAAAGATAGCGTGCGAAATAAGATTCGGAAGTCTATTATGACGATTCGGGGTTGTAAGACGGGACGAGCTGCTCTTTCGTAGGTAAATATCGGGCCGATCCTTCTGTCAATAAAACAACATTGACACTCAGGAACGAACAAAAAGGTAGCGGAATTCAGACGAGTGGCAGTCGCGGGTAATCAACGCTTCAGTGAGTCAGTTTCAAGCACACATATACTACTACGTGCCTTTTCATATTTCAGAGATCCTCTCGCATCCTACAATTTTCCTCGAACCACGAGTGCTACCGGTTTCCGAATTTTTTTCTGTGCGAACTTTTCGCTGCACACGTCCTCCTCCAGGTATCCCCTAATTACTGAGTCTCATGACTTTTTCGACTTATTTTCTTGCAAGCGATCTTCCTCAACTTTCCTCAACTATCGAAAAAAGAAAGAAATATGTCCGATTCGCTTCTGGTATTTCTGGCAATTCGGCTGTAAATTGCAAGACAATATTTTGGATTAAAAAAAGATCGTTTCGTTTATCAGTCAATAATATATAAATACGAACGATAATAAGTAATCGTGATTTTATCGGCGCTATTTCTCTCGGAATCATCCGGTTGCTAAATCGGAAGAGACGGATGATATTCTAATTAACGGCTGGCTCTATCAATTCCACTTCTTGAATGAACTCGTCATTATCATTCTCGTTCTCATTATCGTCATCAACGCCGTGGACGTCACCGGCGTTGTCGTTGAACCGTCTACCCAATTCCCGTGGGACACTCGAACGGGAGTAGTAACGGTACGAAGGAGAGAAGCGGCATCGACGATTCAGATAGGCGGCGAGAAAAAGCAAGCGGGCGGGCGAGCGGATAGCGCGAGCGAGAGGGACGGCGAACAGCGCGAACGGCGCGCGCGAGCAACGGCGAGTGCTGTGAGTAGCGAGCGATGTGGGTCAACCGCGAGACGACCGCGAGAGACCCCGAGGGTCGCCGAGAATCGGCGAGAACGGCCGAACGACAATCACGTTGCGCGCATCTGGGTCACCGGCGTACTGGCGCATGCGCACTTCCCACCCTCGGTCGTTCACCGTTGACCAAGTTACTAACCTTCCGACTCCGACACCCGGTCGCCAGTTAGCTTCTCGTATTGACCGCTGGAAAAACGTTGACTTTTCTCACATGCGAAACCCGCCGCGGAGCTTTTCATCGGGTTCGCTGGAACCCGCGACGGAAGCCGAAGCACACCAGTGGCAAATCGTGAATCGGCGCACACGATTCGAACACACGTTCGAATCGCTCAACAACACGGGGAGAGACCCGTGACCCGGGAATATGAAATGTTGCATCGAAAACGTACGGTTAAATCTGCTGTACAAACGATAATAGATGTTAACTTGCTATCGAATCAACGCCCGGAGATATAGCGCCGCGCTATTACCCGCTGCTTACAAGATAGGCATGCTTTCGTATAGGCTCAGGCCTACGTCCGTAAAATCGAAGCGCTAACGTACACGTACGTACACGAGCCAGATAACATCGTTTACTGAAATGGGAAGTATATACTTAAATGGCAAAGGAAAGAGGTCGGACACACTTCGCACATATACCGCTTCGCTTCTCCGAAACGTCCGCGTTTTTGAATACGCAGATGTCGCCGGTAGATATGCTCCCGAAAGCAAATACCATTTCCGTAACACGAAATATGTATATATCTGCGTGTACGCGGCGATCGATCCTCGTACCCGAAACTTGTATTTAGAAAGTGCCACAGCTATTTCTCGAGATGTTGGCGGACGTTGAGCAAGTCAAACGCCGCCGGTTGACGCGCGTCTTCTGATGAATGAGAACGCATCGGTTCTGTCTTAAGGATGTTCTGTATATAAAAACGTTCAGAAATTCTTAACACGTTAACAAAACATAGTTTTTACTATATTAAAGCAATTATCAAAGTTTGGGTTCGATTCACTTCATCGTTTAAAAATTATAGCAATTTGAAGTTTGCACATTTTAACACGTCTTCTTATGCAGAATTCATAAAATTCCACTTCAAATCCTATTTAAACCTTGAAAAAACGTTGACAGAAACTTCAATTTTTTTCTGTATATAGTAAACACTATGTAATTAATTAGTACACAAAATTTATTAATGTTCACTGAACAGTTAAAAAAAAAACATTATAAACTACTAAAAAATGTCATCAGAACATAATTTTGTACAAATTTGAGATGTTTATTAGTAATTATAAATATTGCCTTCTGAAGTATTTTTGTTTAATTTAAATATTTAATTTAATTTTTTATTATGTAATTGTCTATATTCAACATCACCAATTTATTTTGTTCAAGTTGAAATCAGAGGGTACAGTCATTCACCAAAAGTCACTTAGTATCTTTTCTAATATTAAGGAAACTTGATTAAAAAGCCAGTATGAGAAGCAATTCACTAATTAAAAAAAAGCTTTCGGAATTAATCTATATTTTTAATACAAAATATACATCATAAATAACCTTCATTGCCAATATATTTACGAATATGGGATTTCATGTACTTCTGTCTCCGATTGTACCTTCAGAACATCCTTAAAGCAGCGCGAATTGCATCTTGATTAGACTTGGATGACGTACTGCATAGCAGAAGCAAGAATTCGTGCGCCTAACGGTGCAGAATTTACTCGAAGATGTGTACGTCTGAGATAACTAGAATTGAAAACCTACTAAATGCTCATAAAAAATGGAAAATATTATATTAATTATAATAGACGCGTTCGATCTGTCCAAATCTGCCGCGGCTTTTTCGAGCTATTCGCGTTTGACCCGGCGCAGGTTCAAGAATCTTTTCTAGCGATTTTGGCACCGGTCGGCCGATTCAGCGTCGGCGAACGCGTTGCCCATGCCGGCTTCGCAAGTGTTGCAACCGTTGCTACATCTGAATTCGCTTAAGGAAACTGTAACGGTCATTCTTGTCCGCGGCGACTCCTTCGCAGTTGCGCATTACATGGCTTCAAGGGCTGTTTGCATCGAACGATTATGTAATTCGCAAGATCGGTCATCCACGTGGATACGACCGGTAGCCTTTTATCGCATTGCGTTCGGTCAGCCGCGTTGGTCACGGCGATGCATACTTGATCAGCAGAAAAAATAGATCTGATCGAACCGATAGAGTTTGTATAAATCAATCGTACATTACAAAAACACTAATTGCAATGTATCCCAGATTTGTTAAGATCGCAATCTCGTAACTTCGTCGAGTTGGATAACGTCGATAAAAAGAATTCAATGTATGTCACATTCTCTCGACTATGTCAGTAATCAGTTTCTTCTTTCCGAAGACCGTTGCGCTATACATATTTTGTCCCACGTATATTTAGGTGCATGGGCGTGGGCGACGAGATGAGATCGGTAACTCGAGTGCATTCAGTTTTATACTTCGCCAGTGGGAGTCCATCCATTCTATATTCGATTCTAATTCCACGAAATTGCTCTGCATGAATGAAATTGCAGCTGCAGTCCGCGTTATCTTTTATCCGTTCCCAAACCCCTCTGCGTTTCGGTTCATTAAAAAAAAAATTTCACCGACTTTTTTCATCGCGATTGTTATTGCACCGGCGCGTCGGACAATATGTTGTTTCACCGCGAGATAACAATAGATAGGGAAAGTTTTATCGGTAACCTCGATAGAATCTGGACGACGCAGCGCGATCGTCCCTAATCCTAATTCCGGGGCGTCGTCATCTTCGTCGTCGTTGCGTTGCTTAAAAACCTGGCTTGTTCGCGAGCATATTTCCACGAGACGCGGCGCACAGCGCGACTTGTCGACAACGCCGCCGGGCGGCGAAGAAAGACCGAGAAATATTAAAAGCTCGCGGAACGCTTGCAGTTACTCGTAAGAACCTACCTCCATACTGATTATTCTATAGCCTGACCTACATTCATTCCGAGATTCACGCCGCTCGCGACGACAAATCCGCGCGCTCGCTTCGCCGGCTGCACGCATCGTCTGTCTGCGCCGGGTGAAAAGCGAGGAAAAAGCGATGAAAGGAGAGAACATTTGGATAAACGGACTGGCTGCAGCCAAGCGCTCGTGTCTACAGCGAACACGGAGGCGCGGCGACGGCAACGCCGGGAACCGATATGGTTTCGAAAAAGCACGCGAAATTTTTACTTCGCAAGTAGTGCAGATCCATAACGGAGCCGGCAGATACCGCAGACGAAATGATTCTAATTACAGTGACGCACGCACGAAAGTGCAGCAGTGAGTAACGTCGAATTATGTTGGCGTTCGTGTAGCGGATTATCGTTTGATCAAACTTTTCGAGAATATTGTTGATGGCAGAAGGGATTATAGTTTGTAGCTTTCTTATGTTAAAAATAGATATGAAAACAAGAAATTGTCCCTAGTGGAAATATGCATGTCATAATTGGGTAGAGAATATTGAAAAATGGCCATATATTACAAATTATATACAGTGACTTCCATTAATATTCGGACACATTTTGAAACGGTATAAGATTTTTGGTATTGGATTAAAGAACTTTATCTTCTGTGGAATTATAGAGAGCTTCATTTACTATAGAATGTGTAACAAAAAATTAAAAAAACTTGGTATTCATTGAGATCGCGAGGAAAATAGTAAAAGACATGGTTTTTAACTTTTTTATTAGGGTCTGGAATAAAAATTGGAATTGTCTCGTTTGCAGATCTAAGTAAGTTATAAGCATGCACAAAGTTTCATAAAAGTCGATCAATATTGCTATAAGCTAGAAGCGATTAGAAATTAAAAAAATCGCAGTTCTCCACGACTTGAAAATCTACGACTGGGATAAATTGAAGAATTTTAAAAGATTCGGTATGTCTAACTCTTTTATGATTTCATGGATTTTTATAAAACATTATACATTCATATAACACTTTTAGATCTACAAACGGGATGTTTCAAATTTTTGCTAGAGCCTCTAACAAAAAAGTTTAACATCAGGATCTTTTCTTTTTTCTTCGAGATTTTGACAAATAGTAATTTATTTTAATTGTTTGTTACACATTACATAGTAAATTAAGCCTCTTAAAAGCCCACAAACTATTAAGTTAGTTGGCTCCATATTAAAGAACTTATTCCGTTTTGAAGTGTGTCACCATATTAATGAGAGTCACTGTAAAAAATTCTCAATTTTTGTAATAATATGATAATATTTGATAAATGTTCCAAAAGACGGTCAGAAAAGAACAGATTATGACAAGAATTGACGAAATCTAATATAATATGTTGAATTCTGACATAATTTCTTCACGAATATATATCATCAAATTTTTTTGAAATTTTAACATGTTAAATTATGTCAGAATTCAATATATTATATTAGATTTCGTCAATTCTTGTCATAATCTGTTCTTTTCTGACATAATTTCTTCACGAATATATATCATCAAATTTTGTGAAATTTTAACGTATTAAATTATGTCAGAATTCAACATATTATATTATTATAGATTTCATCAATTCTTGTCGTAATCTGTTCTTCTCTGACCGTCTTTTGGAACATTTATCAAAAGTTATGAAATTTGAGAATTTTTTACATAATTTGTAATATATAACCATTGTTCAACATTTTCTGCCCAATTATGACATGCATATTTCCAACAATAAATAATAATAATAAACTAGATTCCTAATGGTAGATAAGTTAAATATAAGACCACTTTTTTTACACCGTTCAGTATAATCAGAAAACCATTGAGAAATGTTTACAACGTTCATACATAATTATAGACGCGCAATAAAAAACCATGTAAACATTGACAAACGGTTTGTCAGGGACAATTAGTCCCGTACAGTAGGTCATCGCAGA
Organism: Ceratina japonica; assembly: GCA_019453355.1. Lineage (NCBI taxonomy): Eukaryota > Metazoa > Arthropoda > Insecta > Hymenoptera > Apidae > Ceratina > Ceratina japonica. Next base: position 11,048 of record SMSR01013195.1, on the reverse strand, counting down.
AGCAGACAGGTCGAATCAACGCTGTCAGCCGGTCGTTTCCTCGCTACCGGTGTCTGATATGATTTAGCAAGGCCGCGAGGGGACAACAAACTTCGAGGCTTCGAGTTCCTAAGTGTCATGGAAATAAACATCAACTTCGGCCGAGCAATTTGTGCCAAGTCTTTCGGGCTTAACGGAGTTACGTCTTGATCGAAGCCGGTTTCGACATCCCCGCGTCGTCCCCGTCGTCTCCGATGAAAAAGACGTGTTAGCGCCGATACGCGTTCGCTAGCCGCTTCTGATTCACCTGGTGTAAATTTACCCGACAGCTGATCGCCAGCGCGCCATGTCCACGATTGGCTCCCCGCGACTGGTCGTTCGCAATTTCTCGAGTTCACCAGGCCGCAGACCTGAATCCGGCCGATTTTTCGCCTTTTAAGGCCCAGCCTTTGACCTCGAGCCGGACATAAACGGGCATGAAGCGAACACCATAACGTTTTACTTCTTCTGTTGCTAACGCCGAATCGGTGAACGGTGGTGCGAATACGGAGCCAAAGGGAACGAAACTGAAACAGGTTTGCATTGTAAAGTGGCTCTGGAGGTTCCTGTTATGTAACGCTTAGCGTCTCTCAACCGGAACCTTTTGCCGGACCGAACTTTTCCAACCATTTTCTCAGGATCGCTCAAGAAATTTTGTAACCAAAATCTATAATACTTCTGATCTTCTTAACGCTTACGTAATGCCAACTTAAATTTGCTATATATTGGTTTATGCTTAGGTCGTTTTGCAATATATCAACAAACTGAAAGAATGTAATACTTATACTGGACATTAGAATATGTTTAATTCATGGGATTGACGGTAACGCAACGGTGATAGTACAAAGTGCAAATACCGTCTGCGGAGAGCGTTGAATGATAAATGAATTGGACTGTGCGTGAAGAAATTTACACGAAGTCGTCGAGTACGTGGCAAAGCAAACAACGCGTTCCTTCACCGAATTACATAACGCAGGACGAAAATCGATGAACATCGGTCGCGAAAACGAAAACGAAAACGCGTGACGTCGGATTTCCGTTCGGTAAATTTTGCTCACGAAAGCTTGACGACGCGACGCCACCGTATATAAATACAGGCCGCGTACATATACATACCGATTGCACGCGTGCACACACGCTCTCCGGCCTCTCACGCGTGTACATACGTGCATTCCGCGGCATACGCGGCTCTTTATCGACGAGAACCTCTTATCGGCAACGGCTATCGGGCCATTTCATCGTGTGAATTCCAAGCGCGACGACGTTGCGCCGTGCTGAAACGGCGCGGCGCAAAGAGAGACATATCGCCGGAGCGATTATTTATTTGTGAAATGTATTTATAGAGTATTACGCGGCACAGGTTGGCAACCTCGTGCATGGTTATGCAATAAATGAGAAAAGGAGCGAAAGGGACACACGGGCGAGGGGGAGGACGTCCGAGGGAACGGCTTGAAGTGAGAGGAGGCGACGCCAGGGGCCGCGGNTCGGGCCATTTCATCGTGTGAATTCCAAGCGCGACGACGTTGCGCCGTGCTGAAACGGCGCGGCGCAAAGAGAGACATATCGCCGGAGCGATTATTTATTTGTGAAATGTATTTATAGAGTATTACGCGGCACAGGTTGGCAACCTCGTGCATGGTTATGCAATAAATGAGAAAAGGAGCGAAAGGGACACACGGGCGAGGGGGAGGACGTCCGAGGGAACGGCTTGAAGTGAGAGGAGGCGACGCCAGGGGCCGCGGGGGCAGAGACAATAATACGTGGCGGCGCGAGAGGAGGAGGAGGTGAAACTGATGGAAGAGAGAGGGAACACAGGCGGAGGGAGAAGGACAGCGCGAGTGGTGGGGATGCGGCGGGTCGGCGGGGAATACCCTGCGCGTGTCCGAAAGAAAGAGCAAACAACCGGGGGAGTTATTCGGAGATAGGGGCAGGATAGTGGGTGTCGGGGGTGAAAAAGAAGTATGCAAGGGAGTAAGGATGACGAGGATGTATAGAGAGAAGTTGGGAGAGAAGGAGTAACTTGAAAATTCATGCGTGGAGAGAGAGAGAGAGTCAAATGGAGTAGAGTGGAACATGTATGCACTGCGACGGGAAGGGTGAGGTTTGGGTGCGTGTTTAGGAGATGGAAAGGCGAAGGTGAAGAAGAACAACGACGGTGCGTGATGATAATGTCAATGATCGATGAATGAAAATGTCGCGCTTGGTTTCTTTTTTTTTCTATGTACAAGGTGTTCGTGCCTTAATATACAGGTGACAGTTGTGAGGTAGAAAGTGAAAAGGCGACGTATAGGTATCAAGCAATCAGAGGCACATTGGGTACACCGCTATATAGTAGCAACAGGATGAAATGAAAAGTATAATGACGCGTGGAAAAGGAACCGGGTGAATCGAAACGCTTTCAATGGACAGTGTTGCGGCGTGCATTAAGTGCATTATTCTCTAGACAAAAATGAAAGTGTCCTTGGCACGAATACCTAAAGCGTACGTCGATCGTCGAATCGAATTAACGGTGAATATAAATTAATACCGATTGTTACGCGTCGTGGAGTAATCTGTACAGATGCAACAGTTCGATTCGAGAAGAAAATTGTGAAATATCTGCTATACTTAAGGAGGTTCTGCCGGTAACAGTTTTTAAATTACGAAATATCTAAAATTTAGTGTATGAGTAGATTTTGGTTAAATAATGGCTTTGTTAAATTTTGGTGAACTTTCATGGGATGAGAGAAAAGTTCTGAAGATTTCAATTTCTTATAATATTATTGAGGTAATAGATTAAATAATACAATCATATATGAATACTTTTATACTATCAATTACTATTATCATTGTTTAATGTGAAAATGACAAACTAAACATTATATTTGTGATTACAACTAATAAACGAAATTATACTTTTACGCATTGCACGTGGACACACCATGTTCTTAATACTATGTACTTAATAATAACCTTTTTACCTAAAAGACAAACAGCGACCTCTTTTGACCATTAATAATTAAGGAAGCCAAGCATTGGATGTGAAATTCAACACAATTTAAATTGTTTTTCGCAAATATCTAAGTTCCTATTGGTCGGACGATATATATGCATACGATCGAAATTATAGATTGATAAATTCTCTACAACAATCATTCTTGGTATTTTTTTCCTGCGAGTAACGGTTTTCAAAATAACACGCGACAAAATTTTAAGTTTTCGAACCATGCCGCGTACATCATTCTTCCGAAAACTTCAAGTTTTTACCGCGTGTTATTTTGAAAACCATTGCCCACAAGAAAAAAATACCAAGAATGATTGTTCTAGAGAATTTATCAATCTATGATTTCGATCCTATGCATATATATCGTCCGACCAATAGGAACTAAGATATTTGTGAAAAACAATTTAAATTGAAATCTTCAGAACTTTTCTCTCATCCCATGAAAGTTCATCAAAATTTAACAAAGCCATTATTTAACCAAAATCTACTCTTACGCTAAATTTTAGATTTTTCGTAATTTTAAAACTGTTACCGGTAGAACCTCCTTAAAGTACCTTTTCAACAAGCCTTGCGTTAACTAGTTCGTGAGGGTATTGAGTCAAGTTTATCTAAATTGGATTATGTATATTTATACGTAAACAAAAAACATTCATAAGAAGACGCGTTTCGAATCGAATTAACGGTGAATACAAATTAAAACCGATTGTTACGCGTCGTGTAGTAATCTGTCCATAGATGCAACAGTTCGATTCGAGAAGAAAATTGTGAAATATCTACTATACTTAAAGTACCTTTTCAACAAACCTTGCGTTAACTAGTTCGTAAGAATATCGAGTCAAGTTTATCTAAATTAAATTATGTATATTTATAGGTAAACAAAAAAACATTCATTTCTTCGGTGCCAAGAATGAGTATTGATAACGATGTCTATCAAAATGCTTTCGACAGATAAAATCAGTCTATAAAAGTGACGTTTCAACACTTCTATCAAATCAAATAAAGCGCTAATGAACTGCTTCGTTATTCTCGTAAAAAATGTTTAAATCTGTAAAACGCGATTTGTATCGTACTGACGTGCGATAGCTGTAAATCGATTATCCCGATTCCCAAATCTAGCTAAACTCGGCGGTGGTGGTCGCGCAACCGCACCGCCGCTACTCAATCAAAGTTAAAGTCGTAAAAGCGGTGGGAGTAAACGGAAAACCATCGCGGTTCTTTAATTAGTCACGGCAGTCAGCGGCGGCGGTGGTGGTGGCGACGCCTTTCGTCGTCCCCGGAGACAAACTTTCCTTGGGTCAGAATTTCCGAGGATCGTCGAGGGAAACACGATACGCACATGTATTTAGGTGGCCCCGCGTGCCCTTAACGAGCCACGCTAATAAAGTTAACGGGCGGCGCGTCGTACGGGGACGAGATCGGAAAGCCCGCGTCGCGCGTTCGTAATCGGCCTCGGCCGGTTCCGTGAGCATTTCGAGTTGCGCAGTCGGCGATGTTCGGGCGGCGAGCCGGCGGTCGCCGCGGCTCGGCTCCGCTCGTAGGTGTTCGTGTTGCGCGGGTGGTGGGAGCGATGTTTGAAACGGCGCGGTGAACGGAGTGAAGGGTGAGGTACTCGGCCATCATCGGCAGAGGCGCGCACAGTTCAATGACCCGGCGCAGCGTCATTCGTTGGTGGGGGAGCGCGGGAAGTTCTGACATATTGTGAGATGCCAACTTGCTAACGCCGTGCCGGTCCCCGAAATTCGTCTTCCTCTCTTTCGTTCCCTCCGTTCCTCTCGCTCTTTATCCCCCTTTTTTCTATTTCCGTCTTTTTTTTTTATCATCGTCTCCCCCGTATCTATTCGGCTCCTCCGATGCTTTTTTTCCTCCGGTCATTCTCTCTTCTCCCTTTTTTTTCTGTTTCCATCGTTATATCTCTCTCCCTTCTCCTTCCCACTTTTCTTTGTTTCTTTCCCCTCCGCCCTCTCCAGTCATTTTTCCATCTTCATCCGATTCGTTATATCTGTCCTTATTCATCCCGCGCTCTCTCGCCAGTGTCTCGGGTATCCCACACCGTCACTCCGCGAGGTTCGTCAAACCCCCGAAATATTCGAACACCCAGTCGCGCGCGGCGTTTCCGCGAGTTTTCCCGTCCGGGACACAGCAGGAAGCGTGATCGCACGCCTATCGTCGGATAACGGACACGCTTCGGTTTCGCAGTCGTCGTACACCGTGTATCGCAGAGAACGTACATACATACATACATACACGTTTTAGTGCGCGTAACTCCCGAAATTACCACGAAGGAAGGAAACGTGGACTGCGGTGGGTCGGTGTGCGCGCGTGTACGTGAATACACGTGTGCGTGCGCGCGGGCGCTCGCATGCGTGCGTGCCAGTGGTCCCGCTCGAGCGAGGAGTACGTCCGCCTCTGTCGTTACTCCGCACGCGTTACACCAGCATTTTCCACGTTCGGCCCTCCTCGTTCCTTTCTTCGCATTCTCCTTTCTCCCCTTTCTCTATCACCGGCCGTTGTTGCTTCAGCGCTTTGCTTGTCACCTTTGCTCGAGCGCATCGATTCGAGTCGTCTGGTCGCGCCTCCGCGTTGCTCCCGAATCAACGAAACTGGTGTTTTCGTGATCAGCTGTCGACCGCGAACGAGGAAGCGAACAGTGGCATCGTCATCATCGTCGGACCAGGCCCCGGCGTAGGCCACATCGCATTCCGCGTGCGTACGTGTTAAGTGCACCCAACAAAGTGATCGTCGTGGCTGGAAAGGGTCCAGGTGGAAAACGCGCGACCTCCTCTCGTCCGTGTGTGCCTTTTTACGTCGTGTGCCGGTGCGTGAGTGCGTGCGTTACGTCCGTATACACACGCGCGATCACATCGCGTTTTACACGCGACGCTTGCGCGGTTCCTACGGACAATTCGCACGCGTCCATTCCGCTATGTGGGAGTTACTGTCACGGTGAAAACGATCGGCTATTTGTGAACGTCCGCGCGTCGCTTCTTTGGGACAACCGCGTACCAAAATGGTCGGCAACTATTTCGCCGTGGTTGGAAAGCTCCGCGTCGGGCGGGCAGCGTTCGGTCCGACTTATTATCTGGTCCGCATCGGGTGTGCGACGACGGTAAATGCGAACGGGAGATTGACGGAACCGTCGGGACTAACTACATAAGTAACACGAGGAAGACTAGTCGGCTGCTCTTATCGTCGTTTGAAAGATAGGTGCTAGCCAGATAGGGGTCCGCTGATTACGCACGCCACGTTTTATGACAATTGAGTATTACAGCTACGCCGGGATTGGCCCGTGTCGATACGTTATTCGGTTGCGTGCACGCGGCCTCTGTAACTCCTCGTGTCCCTTCTTTTCACCTCTTGTCGCATCGTAAGTTTCTCTCAATTGATATTCAACAGGGTGTCGCCGATGCTCGGAACCACCTCGCGTTCCCAATTTTCACATCGCCGCAAACTCGCGTCCGACGACGACCAGGACTACTTGGCTTTCTACTGAATTTTACGCAAAACACGCTCCCATTCGCCAATGAGCTATTACGCTCTATTGTAGACGACGTTTCACATTGTCCAAGTGTCTATCTGGCGTTATTAAGTATGTTCTGGAGGTATATAAAAACGTTCAGAAATTCTTGAAACGTTAACAAAACATAGTTTTTACTATATTAAAGCAATTATCAAAGTTTGGGTTCGATTCACTTCATCGTTTAAAAATTATAGCAATTTGAAGTTTGCACATTTTAACACGTCTTCTTATGCAGAATTCATAAAATTCCACTTCAAATCCTATTTAAACCTTGAAAAAACGTTGACAGAAACTTCAATTTTTTTCTGTATATAGTAAACACTATGTAATTAATTAGTACACAAAATTTATTAATGTTCACTGAAAAGTTAAAAAAAAAAAACATTATAATCTACTACAAAATGTCATCAGAACACAATTTTATACAAATTTGAGATGTTTATTAGTAATTATAAATATTGCTTTCTTAAGTATTTTTGTTTTATTTAAATATTTATTTTTTACTTTTTATTATGTAATTATCTATATTCAACATCACCAATTTATTTCCTTCAAGTTGAAATCAGAGGTTACAGTCATTCACCAAAAGTTACTTAGAATCTTTTCTAATATTAAGGAAACTTGATTAAAAAGACAGTATGAGAAGCAATTCACTAATTAAATAAAAGCTTTCAGAATTAATCTATATTTTTAATACAAAATATACATCATAAATAGCCTTAATTGCCAATATATTGACGAATTTCGAATTTTACTTACTTTTGTCTCCGATTGTACCTCCAGAACATCCTTAAATATTCGTTGTCGAATTTCTCTTCTTATTCATTCGATTCGCACGTCGAGGAAAGCACGCTTGCATAAAGAGAAGAGGATGTGTGTAAGAGCTCCTTTTCGTTTCGACCGATTGCTTCGAACGTTTTTAAATAACTGACCGCTTCGATAGGTGACCTGTCGTCAAATCAAACTGTCAAATATATTGTGGAACATTATTTTCAGTAAAAATAATGAATATCAGACAATTTGTATCGATTTCATTCCGAACTATTTTTATCGTTTCGAAGAGCTCGGTCATCTCGGATTTCCTGTTTCTTTCGCATCCTGTCTGTTTTAGTATTTTTCATTGAAAATTTATATAAATCTAAAAAACCTCGACGGGTTCCATTGATGACTATCGATTGATGCTTCAAAGTTTTTCCTCCAGCTTTTAAACAAGCCCAGCGTTAGATAGTCAATGCGGTATTAAATTTACGTATTTAGTTCAATTTATTTGTTCCAATATTTGATACGAAAAAATGATATGTGATGGCTTTGATTTCGACAACACAGAAACCTAACGAGTTTCCGTTTGATTATTCTTCCTAATCTTCTCCTATTATCTTTCATAATGAAAATCGTATTGGAATTGGAATTCGACATCATCAAACTCCCAATTTACGCAATAATAGATTATAAATATATAACTCTTATCCCAAAATATCAAAATACTACGGAAACTAGAAAGTTAAAACGCATTTCTACATACAATAACAAAACTCATCCGACGTAGCGGTTCAGATAACATTCGTTAATCACTTATATAGTATAGGTCTGTCGTAGTCGGCGTAGGTTCGTAGATCGACCGTTATCACACGATCGGTTCCTTCTCGATACGAGCAAGTGGAAAAACCTCGACTACGTAGTNACCTAACGAGTTTCCGTTTGATTATTCTTCCTAATCTTCTCCTATTATCTTTCATAATGAAAATCGTATTGGAATTGGAATTCGACATCATCAAACTCCCAATTTACGCAATAATAGATTATAAATATATAACTCTTATCCCAAAATATCAAAATACTACGGAAACTAGAAAGTTAAAACGCATTTCTACATACAATAACAAAACTTATCCGATGTAGCGGTTCAGATAACATTCGTTAATCACTTATATAGTATAGGTCCGTCGTAGTCGTCGTAGGTTCGTAGATCGACCGTTATCACACGATCGGTTCCTTCTCGATACGAACAAGTGGAAAAACCTCGACTACGTAGCTTTGCTATTCACAGGCCGTGTACATGTATAGTACATATACACACTAACTACATCGGATTGTTTCGCAAACGAGAGGTCTGGACAAGTTCCAGTTTCGAGATCGAACGTCAAAGCATCAACCGCCGTCTTTGCGATCTCTAGCAAACAACGTCTACGCCTGTCCCTCGCGCATAAATGTAGACCGTTGGCCGAAATTCGTGTGCGGACGAATAGGACCGAGGGACGTGTATATACATATATTATTAGAGGACGTACAGCGGAAGAGACGGGCCGCCGGACAAAGCTCGAAGCTTGAACTGCGGCACAAAGTGGCTTCGATTTCGGTAGTTCCGGGTATATAGTAGTCGCGGCGGCGCTGCGTTGCTGCACTGTCCTCAAGGCAACGGCATGACGCACATTAAAGATGCGAGCGTGCCGGGTGACTGTACTCTGGGTTCATCGTTCTCGGTTATGTAATGTTCGACCGTATGGTGCAAGCGCCTCGACGCTACTCGTGGCGCTAGAGTTGTCCGACGAGAGAACCACGATATACAGACACGAATCCTCTTCTCTCCAATACACAGTAGTCGCTCTGACTCGCTCCGCGAACGTGATACGCGCACATATAAACTGAGACTGACACACGCGAGCGCCGCGTCGTCCCTCTTGTTCTTTCTCTCTCGCTTCGGTAAAGTCCCGGCGTTTCTCTCTCCCTCCTAACCTAACGCATCCTCTTTTTCTGTCTCGATCTAGCGCCCTCGCGGCACACACGATATAGACGCCGAGCTCCGAACGAAAATAGAGGGTAACAGGAGCCACTGCAGCGGCAGCCGCATTTCTTCTCTTTCACCCTGATTCGTCGCGGATTCGCTTTCCCCCGTTTTGCCCACGTCGTTCCTCTACGCTTTTCGCGCGTTTTACAAATGCTCCTTTCGCGAGGGTGAATACTGTCGGGGTGGATCGATTTGATTGGTAAATCGTCCGTCGCGGATCTCGTGGGTGGAGGGGAAACGTGAGCGGCGAGTTTTAGGTTGGGAACGAGAGAATTCGCCGCAAGTATTGTATTCCGCGTCTCTGAGTAAAACATGGCCCGTAAACCACGATTGATTTAATGGACGCTTCTCATGGGGATCGTAAGGGTGTATTCTTGGTTGAAATCCAAGTCGGAAAACGTAAAAATAGCCGCCTCTCTTTCTCTTGGCTGAGATTTGTTTCAGGAAACGAACACGTTCAACCCTTTCGCCGCTTTGTTATTATTACTGTTATTAAGATAACTGCATGATTCGAGAGAGCACTAAAACGTTCTATTAATAACTTTTATGTACTACGTTTCGAGAAAAGTGTCTCGATAAAAGCGATATGAGACGTAAGTACGCGCGTTCGAGGTGCGTAGTTTATCGTAGATTAGTTTAAGGTTACTTCGTCCAGCGAGTCAGAATCAATTATACAGTGACTCCCATTAATATTCGGACGCACTTCAAAACGGAATAAGTTCTATAATATGGAGCTAAGTAACTTAACCCTTTGGGTACATTTGACGTCTGAGATACGTCATTCACTTTTTTCCCCTGGGAATTTATTTCATTTAGTTTTATTTTGTTGTTATTAATTTATTTTTGTTTTGCAATTCTAATTACTTGAAGACATCTTAATACTACATATCTCACCAATATTTTAGAAATAAATAAATTCTTACGTAAAATTTTTTGTGGGCTTTTAAAAGGCTTAGTTTACTATGTAATGTGTAACAAACAATTAAAATAAATTACTATTCGTCAAAATCTCGAAGAAAAAACAAAAGATCATGATGTTAAACTTTTTTGTTAGAGGCTCTAGCAAAAATTTCAAACATCCCGTTTGTAGATCTAAATGTGTTATATGAATGTGTAAAGTTTCATAAAAATCCATGACACCATAAAAGAGTTAGACATATCGAAACATGTAAAAATTCTTCAATTTATCCCAGTCGTAGATTTTCAAGTCGTGGAGAACTGCGATTTTGTCAATTTCTAATCGCTTCTAGCGCATAGCAATATTGATCGACTTTTATGAAACTTTGTACATGCATATAACTTACTTAGATCTGCAAACGAGACAATTCCAATTTTTATTACAGATCCTAATAAAAAAGTTAAAAACCATGTCCTTTACTATTTTCCTCGCGGTTTCAATGAATACCAAGTTTTTTAAATTTTTTGTTAGACATTCTATAGTAAATTAAGCTCTCTAAAATTGCACAGAAGATAAAGTTCTTTGGTCCAATACTAAAAATCTTATACCGTTTCGAAATGTGTCCGAATATTAATGGAAGTCACTGTACATCGGCACTAATCTTTAGGAAAGATCCTCTTTGTATTGCGAAGGAGAAATTTTCTGCGCCTCCGTCCTGGGTCGGACAGTATCGCGTACTTTGCGACGCACAGCGCGCACGCTGTTCCGTGTTCGGGATCAGACACCCGTGGCATGACGTCTTGTATGATACACGATCTCGCGATCAATGGGACAACGTGTTGAACTC
>SMSR01013191.1:20365-46427 GCA_019453355.1 Ceratina japonica | reverse complement strand
TATTAAAGGGCATTCGTATGTGTTGTCTGTTCGTTTAGTTTAGGTAATTTTGATGCCAGCAGAAAATTTCTTTTCTGAATTTAGTTTTGATCCATAAAATTCATCTAAATGACTATATTTCATACCAGAGCAATCTCCCAAGTTCACTCCGCAAAAAAGTTAATTGAAGGAGCGAATTAAATTTACCTTTAAGCGACAAAGCTTGAGGAGGAAAATCAAGATAATATTTAAAACACGACCGAGAGAAAAATAAGCCTTCACTTTTACAACGTGAAAAATTGTGCAAACTAATATCGTGTTTCAACAGCATGCACTACAATACTTTTATTTTTGCTAACCCAGGTTTCAAGTAACTTGTAGTTCAGCTCGAAATTCTAATCTTCCGCGCGGAAAGCAGCACCCGGACCGAACTGTCAGGAAAATCGTCGAAACGAGTAGCGCAGAGTTAAAACGCATCCACGTTCGCATTCGGGAACTCGTTTCCTCCGTTCCTATCTTTCTACGAACGAAAAGTTCAATTTCGAACGGGACCTAAGTTGGAGGAATTACTCCCTCCATTATTTTTTATATTCCTGTTCGAGAGAAATGAACAGGAATCTTACGCACATATCAAAATAGATACAGAAATAGAAAAATGTTTTTCTGACTTTAATTCGTGATTAAAGAAATAATATTTTTTACCGAGAGACGATTTAGAAAAAGTATACATAAAATATTATAGTAAATAAAACAGAATAAAACACGTTAAGAAATCGAAGTAGCTTCAATTTTTTGACACGACAGATTCGATTAAAGGATTGAAATTAATTTCAACGCAGCTCAATTGATTCTAATAAGCGTTCGCGTCAAACAAACTTTTTATTGTCACCGGTTCTGATCGTGAATAGAGTTATTAGACGCTGCTTCCTCTCGTCTGAAGATGACGAGAAGAAAAGCACTCGCAAGTCGATGGCAACAGATAAAGGCAAGCCGGTATTGCGTTCAACTTTCGAGACAAAACGAGGGAATCCGAGAAACTAAAGTACCAGCGCGCGTTTTCTTTGTGCCGCGACGCGTCGATTTCTTTTTTCTTCCCGCGCGTTCTCGCCTCTCGTTTATTTTTTCACTCGATATTCGCGGTCTCGAATTCAGTACGTGTACGAACGAGGAAACTTGGTTACATTCTCTACGTCCCTTGCCTATCCTCATCCAGTTTTCATGCTATTATGATCAGTAAAGTCGTTACAGTTCGAGGAGAAATTCCTTCGCGATAGGGAAGTCTGTACGAAATGAGAAAAGGCGAAGAAATATTCCGAGAGAAAATTGTTCGAATTTATACAAATTACTTTTCATTATTCAACTTCGAATTATTGTTAATAATCATTGTGCATTTCACATCCATTAAAAATAAAAAGAGAAGAGAATCGAGTGAATAGAAAGGGGACAAAATCGAGCAGAAAATTGCATAAAGAGAAATTAGAATCTGCGCGGAGCGGTCATTATTCCCTGAACGAGCGCGACAGCTAAGAGACCAGAGTGCAACCACGACGAGGCAAATCGATCGGTCGATCGATCTCACCGGAGGGAATGAATCTCTCTTCTGCTATCACCGGGATACGATTTCCGGGATGCGAGCAGGTTGGTTGCGACGCGGAAAAGCTACTCGGCTGACTAAGGGAAGAACAAGGACGGGGCAAAGATCCCCTGCTCGAGTTTTGTCGCCGCTGATACCGTCACGTCGTATTCCCCTCCAGGGAGTTCGGCGAGCGATATATCAACTTAAATTGCAAATATCGAGCAGCGGACGAGTGAAAAATATATCAAACGGGAACGCCTCCTACTCGCCACAGTATAAGAAGAAGTCGTACCTGCCTGTCTGGTTATGATCGACTTATACTACTGCGCACTGTTACACGGAGCTAATGGTTATTAGATTCTATCTTGATCGCCAGCAATTACATAAGATTACAAATTCGATTTTTAAAGGATTATTCGACGGTTCGACTAATCATCGACGAACATTTTTTCGAATTATTTCCAAAGATTTTTTCTACTATAAGATATTGAAGTATTTTATTTAACGAGACGACAAATTGGAGTGCCCAGTGAAGAATCGGTTAAATCTCACGTATGAATGCTTCAACCTTTCCATCCTTCTCATTATTTCTGACAAAAACTAAATTCTCCGATAACGATGTTACAAATAATAAATCTCATGAAGATCCATAAGCAAAGGGAGCTGAGGAAATGTTTCAAACACTATAATAATATTGTTTTCTCTAGAGAAACAATGCAAAGGAGGATATATGAGACGTGCTGACCTGTTTTAGATATCTTGATTTGTATTTGATTAGAATCGTATTCATAAGAAAATGAATTTGCATGAACGTTCGCAGTCTGAATATCGATCATGATACAAAACTGAGAACGGACGCGACACGTTGCTGAAAATAGTACACGCGGGGTAACTTGTAATTTTTCCGTTCTTCGAAACGGTTTTCGTGTCTCCCGTACAAAACGTGCACCGGGCAAAACAAAAACGTCGAAAGCTGTCCAGAAACGGTAGGAATGGAAAAAAAAAAGAATGAAAAAATAGTAGTAGCAGAGGAGGATGAAAAGGCACCGGGCGTTGTTCCTTTCCTACTCCGCGGAACGTAATATATCGAATTAAACTACGGGTACAGCGGCGTGTAACGCGGGACAAGCAGCCCGTGCGTGTTTTTCGGATGAAAAAGAGCCTCGTATTGATCATATCGAGGAACCGAACAGAAACTGGCTTCCGTTAAACTCGAGCGACGCCTCTGAATGCGCGACGCGTCTGTTGAAAATAATCCCGTCGTCCCTTCTCTCTCTCTCTCTCTCGTTTTTTTTTACAAGCGAATTCAACACGACGAGCGAGATAATTCGCCGTGGAAAAAAATAATTTTTCCGATATCGGCTTTAATTCCTCCCTCGTTCCCGATTAACGCGCATAAGCCCTATTTACCGCGACACTTATTGTAAAATGTCGACGCGAAACGCGTTTTGAAATTGTACTAACTGGAAAAACCAATGTAAACGACTGTAGTACTCGTTATCGGATCACAGTACCTGCCTTTAATAAACCATTTCGTTTTTATATAATTCTGTATGCAAATACGCGCAGAGATTTGAATAATTCTTTTGAAAGTAGCGAAACTGCGAACAGTAGATCGTTGAAATTCTTCGTAAAGCCGTTTGGAACGGTTGATCGAAAGTTTGCTATGCCAGGGCAGCGCCAAGGAGCTCGGAGCTACTTATTTCGCGCCCTAATTTTTAATTTATCCCCCGCGAGAGGAAGCGCGCGAACGGTGCCGACAGGAACCGACCCCTTCCCGGCAAGTGTCGAGAGAACTTATCAGATCTCCACAGCCCATTGACTCTCCGGTCTGGACATAAATCAGCAACTTTCGGCGAGTACAGTTTCTCGGCACAACAGCCGAATCGCGAATTTGGAACAAAGCGGTTCGGTGCGGGTATCGCAGCGTGCAACAGAAGAAACCCGGGGGTCGCCGATATCAAAAACCGTTCGGTCAGATACGAAGCGCTGATACGACTCGGGCCATCGGCTCCGAGCAAATCGACCGAGCCCCTCTCCCGTTTGCATACCTACTCCCTACGAAGGTAGCAAGTATTTTGGAAGCTGCGATGCCCGGTACGCGGCGGCGGTTTCGACTACACGTTGATCGATCGATTCATTCCGCCGGGATGAATCGATTTCTACTTCCTCCCGGGAAAACGGTTCGAAGGTGACGGTGAACGAATATGGTGGTTTTGTTTGTAGACGTTCGCCTGTGATTCGGATTGTGATCGATGTTGCGTTCGTACTCGCCCGAAATTGGATCGCTCTTGTGTCGACCATTTTGAAATTTCATTTGAGAATTCTATAAAATTTCAATGATAGTTGTATATCACAAATAGTACCACGTTATGTATAATCGTGATTAATAGTGCTTGTCGAGTATTGTTGATATTTTGTAAAAAACGTCTAGTAGCAATCCCACAATATGGAAGGCTGTATCGACCTGAGAACACGCCATGAAACTCCCCCGAAGAAACTTGCTCCGATTCTTTCGCGAGCCGTCGTATTACCTTTGGGGAAGGACTCGCCTTCGTACCCTTATACTTCTCAACTTGATCGACTCCGCGCGACCGATGTTTTATCGATACTAACCCCGGGCGGTTCACGGGTATCGACGTCGTGCAGCTACAAGTCCCTACAAGAAACACTACACACCTGCCAATCTCGCCACGTCCTATCACTACCTAAATTTTATTGCTACATCATTTCAAGCACAAGATTATGTAACAAAACATTCTACAATTACATATTTTTAACATCGACTTTTTAAATATCGTTCTCGGTGTTTTAATCCGAGAATAATAATTGTGTAATAGAAATCGTGCAAAGAGAGAGGAGGCGTAATTGCGATCAGGGTGAGAACCGAAAAAAGTGGCGATCGAAAGGGTGGCAGGCGTAACGCAGGGAAGCGGGAGCCGGGAAGTGAAGAGAACGGAGGAAATATCAGCGAGATAGGTACAAATACGGCGCTATATATGACAGTTTGATGTATAGTTGAATTTTTATGCCGGCGAGAGATGTTATTGCTGCGTCACAGGATGAATCTCTGATACGTCGGGGGCGGCAGCGAGGAAAGTTGGCAGCGAAATCGATATCGCATGATTTATGCCTAGATTGAGTTTTTCCGTTCTTTCTCTATATTCCCTTCCATCCTCTTCTCTGCCACTCTTTTTTCGCCCCGTCCCGCCGAAACGTCTGCCACGGTCTCTCTCGCTTCTTCGCCCGCTTATTTTCGTCCTTCTCCTGTCCATCGTTTCTCGTTCGCCCACCGCGCCGCGTCGATTTCCTCTTTGTCGATACGAAACGTCAGCCAGGTATGCGACAGAACCTAATTTCAGTGAGTATTGCGCGTCAGAATCGACTGCGTCGATTGCATGACCGGGACATTTGTTTCTCTCTATGATGGCTACCGACTGTGACCCGATCAAGTTTTCACATGAAAATCATCGCCTTTGAAGGGTATCGCTTTTCGGTCGACATTTATTTCTCTCGCAGTCGTCCTTGACTTCGTCCAGACAAATTGACGATCGGACTTTCGTCAGAAAACCAGTAACGTATTACTTGTATAATTTTCTTTTGCTTACACCATGTGCACGTTTTTCTCGATACAATTTTATAGTTATCCACAAGAATTGAAGAGAATTTTGGTAGTACGAGCATTTCTCCCTTTTTCTCCGTTGAGCAACTAATTCGGAAGTTTACGACGAGAAATGTGTGTTGGGCTTATGTAAAACCCTCCGAAGGGAAAAGGTGACCGGGAAACGCTCGCGCCAATTCCATAAAAGGGAATTTATATTTAACTTCGCCGCGAGTCGTAAGATGCTACGATATACTCGATAAAGAGAAATTTATATGCAGCCTGGCCGCGAGATCTAAATTCCTCGTGATCAGAAACCGTATCCCTGAAAGGTACCGAGTCTCACGCAATATTGCCGTAAAAAAATGTTCCACTTAAACCTAAGAGTGCGAATGGAATTCTTTATTTACATCTCGCGATATTTCTAATTACAATTGAAGAAGAATTTCATCGAGGAAGTGAAATATCGAAAATATCAATTCAAGCATCCATCGCGTACGCGGTCGCCCGACCATTAAAGTTAATCAGCGAGTAAACAAAGTGAAAGAAACAAAGCGACGAGCAAATGCTTCTCGTAACCGCTGTAATAGCACTTCAACCCATCCGTTCTGAAGCAGTTTACCCTTAATCCTTGGCCACGGCGCAGCACGAGAAGAAATTGCGCCCGAGGTGGAATCGGGGCGCGAGTTTCCCGGACGGGAGGGAAGGCACGACGACGGTACTTAAGCGTTGCCATAAGTCGTGCACTCGCCGCGGAGGCACGGACGCGCGTCGTCGCTGCGAGCTTGCCGTCCGCTTCCGGGGTTCTACGTCAAGTCGCATCGGTCGTTCACGCGTATCCCACGGTCCGGGAGACGCGGCTGGACTTAGGCCAACCGGGGTTTTAGCCGGGCGTCGCGACGGCGACGGCGCGAGGACGCCCTATCGACAACGTGATTTGTCCGCCCTCGCGTTCGACAAAGAGCCAGCCCTTCCGAACGTAACCCGCGGGGACGTACCGGCACGGCACCCGTAATTTACGAGCCGGCCATCCATTTTTCCCGGCGACGCGCGACCGAGAGCCCGAGGGCACTTTTGTTTCGAGCGACGCGCGTCCTTCGACCGGCAGTTACGCGTCGTGATCACCCGGGATTGAAAGACGTCGGCAACGTATTCGGAGCACGTGTGAGAAGGGCTGTTATATGTGTACAACAGGTGACGATGGCAAAGACGCGACGATTGATTGCACCTGACTTCAGATCTTAGCGACATGTATTGTGGAATTGTACAGACAAGATTTATATAAGGTTATTTTTAAATACATATTTTAAATCGTCATTGTTGATTAAAATATGTAATCAGTGATTAGATATTAATTGCATCCTTTGATCAAAACAGGCTTCTATCCTATATTCGTTTGATCATCGCTATGTGAAATTGTTGATTATGACATTTACAGAGAATATAACTGTACCTGCAGATGAGGAGCTATTGGTTTGACAAGTAATTGCGTTTCAATCTACGATGGATAAGTAAACTAGTTTTAAGCCGTCGCAAACGAAGTTGGACGGTGCCTTTTAATAACGGAACTATGGAAATGGGAAAATGAACAGTGCACTATGCTTGATTACAATCCAGCTGTTTGCCTCTGTTAGAACCGCAATGATATAAAACGTCATCTGCAACTGATTCGACCTACATATTCGATACTAATATGCCTCGGCCAAATGGTTTCTGATTTCGATTTTAGATTCAATTTTACTCGCTCGAGGATGCCATTTAATTTGACACAAAGATGCATGATTCTATCAGATATAAAATTGTATAACGGAATCTCTCAAGCCAGGGAATGTGATAACTGATAGTCGATAACATTTTCTAATGCGATCTGCTAAAAAATATAATAACGGGAAAGAGACTAGACGAACGTAAATTGAAATTTAGAAAAAATAGGCAAAACTCGTATCGTCAAAAAATCAATTCAAATGAATTAATTTGAATTCGGAGCGTATTAACTTTCCCTTGCGAGTGTACACCATCCAAATCCTGGCTGGGTTAATAAATCTGCCTAACGAAAAAATAGAGGAATTCGTAAACCTATTATCCGGGGCAGTTTCCCAATTAATTTTAAAAATCCCCTTTAGCTATAATCCAAATACGCCGTGCGTTTCCCAATTTCATCCTTTTTATTCATCTACCATTCTAGTCTCCTAAATTTCGAATTAGCTGGCGACCTCCCATCGCGTTAATTAGTCATAGATTCAACTTAATATTTTCAAATGTAATTACGTATAGATGAAAAGTGATGAATCTGAAAAAGAATTAAAATACGTACATATTATTAATTACAATGTGATTTCAAAAACTCTGTTTTTAGAAGTATCGTAATTTTTTACAGATGAGGCAAGCTTTAAAAAATATCTATCATATTTTATAGATCAAAAACGACGATTTGAAGCAACAGCTATTAAGAGTGACAAGTATCGAATCCGAAACTGTATAGCGAACCTGGTAAGGTCCGTCACGCTACATTGGTCCTTCTGTTTTTCATTCGAGTCGATATCGTGTCGCGTGCAGCATTGGGTTTGGCCATCTAGACGTATTAACGCGTCGGCCGTAAACGAATTTATCTTGCCCCGGCCAGACGTTGTCTTTCCATCGATACCATCGAGCAAAGCCGATCCCGAGGCGAAGGGCAAATCCGACAGTCCTTTCATGATAAATTTATGGAATCGACTAGCTGACAAAATACTGAAACGACCCACTCCGGATCAATCCCATTCGACGTTCCGTGTGAAATTATACCAGCGACAAATAAAACGTTTATTTATTCGCGCGATCCATATTTTATCGTATTATTGATATCCATTTTATTAACACAACTGCGGTGTTTATTAAATTCTTTATCGAAGCCGGGGAGGAACTCCGACGAGAAGCGCGAAATCAAACTGTCACGAGAGCTTCCTACGGAATGTCAATATCGAGTTATACGAAGGGGGATCGAGAGGAAATCGCAGTCGCAAAGCGCGATTTTACGCGCGACGTCAACGGAAATGCGTAGACGCGAAGGGACGCCGCCGTGTCACGCTGTTGATATTTAGATAGCCCATAGCACCGAATCGATTTGCGGATTAATTCGGCTAATTAATTATACATTCAAACAATTCGCGAAACAACGTGCTGCGCTACGTACGCCCGATGATAATTATCGGATTTATTATACAATGTCAGTGTGCAGGAAATGCGCCGTGCACTGTATAATGACTTTATACGCACGGAGTCTATTTCAACGATGAAGACTGGATAATTAACATTTTTCTCTCTTTTCTCATGCCGTTTCGTTTTATAATGCAGGAACTACCTTCGAGTCGTCTCATTTTCAATTTCATTTTAATTATCGGTGAAAAATCTTAATTGGGATCCTGCGAGTATAACTGCTCAATGATTAAGCAAATGAATGACGGTCCTGTTCTACGGAATTATTAGGTGCTTCGGGATAATCGAGGACGGAAGCGACCTGGAACGGGTCGCGCTAGTAGCCTGAAATTTTCATGAAATTTTCACACGCTACGGTAGGGTGGCTCCGTTGCGGAAGGAACTATTAGCGAAATCGTGTTTCACGTCGGAAAAAATCTGCCGCGCCGAGTAAATCGTCTGGAGAATTCGTTCTTTTTCGCGCTTCTGAGTAATTTTGCAATTTTTCCCCTTTACTGCAGCACGAATTAGAGATACATTTACATTTCATAGTGTCCGTTATTTCCCTCGACCGCGCGCATTAATCATAGTTAAGAAAACAAATGAATATTGCAAATATGTAGCTGTTAAGTCGCAAAGAGCCGGGGAAGAATTAATTCAGTTTTTGTTACGATTCCCTGAGTAAACGAGACAGGATTGTTGAGCTAGCAGGTTAATCAATTAACCTCTCTCCTGGCGCGGTTTTAACTGATTCAGGAGAACAAGACTAAGAAAGAGCGATTTTCGAACAAGAATTCCACGGATTCCTACCATGCGAAATCCGAATTAACTGATCCACGCACCGGCACGTCCTTAATTAATTCTACCTACCGCGATCCAAGGTAGTTAGGAGAATTAAGAACCCGAGGTTTCAACAAGAATTACTTCGGACACTAGATCACCGTGTTCTTACGCTAATCGAATAAACTAGGCTAGTTCGGTGATAAAACTACGTGTACTTACAAAATAGATTGATCTACGTCATCACTTGAATCATCACTTACCTGAAACAAAAAATAACACATCATTATTACGTCTATCAATTTTAAATTCAATCAAAAATTAAGAATACGCGAGTTCCAGCATTTTTTATCTTAAATCAGGATTCTAACTTTAAAAATATTCTGGTAATCCGGCGGAGTTTGTAAAACAGGATTAAACTAGAATCCGACGTATGATTCAACCGCTGTAAAGCCGATCCTTAAAAACAGTACCGCGACGGAGCGGTGGAGCGACGGCAAATCATAGCAGTCTAATTAACCTTTTGACGTTCCGTGTGCCACCGCATCTTTAACCCCCGCGGGAGCGACCGAGAGGGACGAGCAGAGGTCGAAAGGGATGAAACGACGGGGATGGGGGACGGCGGCGTAGCCGCAGAGCGGAAGACGAAGCGCAGGTAACGTAGGAATTAAATTGCAACCGGCGGGATCGCGCTCGATTACTTATTCCAGCCGTGTCACTCGTAACTCTAATCCGGATTAAACGATCGATCGCGGTAGATTAGTGCGTAAAAAGCGGTGGCGCGTGTCGCCGGCGGAACCGAGTGGCTTCGACCCTGCCGGCTAGATAACCGGATGGATAAGCCAGTCTCGAATTTAATTCACCTGGCCGCGTCGCTGCTCGCAACTCCGACGCCGATCACCGCCGATTTTTATAAAACCTTTCCTGTACCGACGTATACGTCATGTACTAAGATCCGTATCAACGTTCAGTAGGTTATTCCTCTAATAATCTCGATTCCCTTTTAATTGCACTCGGGTTTTAAATATGCAACGCGAGACTGTGCAATTTTCCACGTCCGTACGAAATTCATTTTATTTGATCACACTCCCAGCGAAATAGTTTGCGATATTTAATATCGTACAATGGCCGGATTTATTGAACGAAATTGTCATCAGTTAATTTGATATCAGCGATATTACAATAGCTCTTTTTACGCGCGCGGTTGATAATTAATAATTTCAATGAAAATTCGATAACTGCGTGCCACTAAAATCCGTAATATAGTAAAGTGGCCTGGATTAAGTTATCCGCGTCACTGCGTGTAACTCCAACATTTTGCAATCTGCACATGTTAAAAGTTAATCTACTACAATTCCCTTTAATCACGTTAGACACGAATTCTCTTATTTTATTGTTCTCGAGAGAGAACTATTTTTTACCACTCGTCTTTACGTCGTTGCAAAAAATATAATCATAAGTGTAATAAAGATTAAATATTAAAATCACGTGGTATTCATATTTCAGGGAAGAATTCGGAAGATTTTTAGGGGTCGGTGTACGCAATATGTCATCTCCCGTATATCCCATTCCAGCGTCCCTTTCATTCTGCCTTCGTTGGTTTAGTATCTCTGGCACTCCCTATACGAATTCGATATTAAAATTGGCAGTGCCGCAAGCAATCGGGACCGCGGTCATAAATTTATTAAGACGTGACGGCGCATAATATCGACGGCGGGGCGAGGGGGAGAGCGACAAAAGCTCCGGGGGGCGATCGTCCAATGCCCCGACGCGGATACGTACCGTACACTGTACCGTACACAACGGCGGGGCCCGCCCCTGTTCGAGGAGCTTGACCGCTCTATGAATATTTCTCGCCTGCTTTTTTCTCGGCGACAGCACGATATATCACTGTTATGGGCGTCGGCGTTCTGGTTCGACTGCTAAAGGGTATTTGTAAATTTCACGCTCGTCACAGCGGGGAGAAGGTTGATGGAAAGGATTCGATAGCTTTCAGTTCCGATTTTTGGAAAAACGTGGGGAACGATTGTTCGTTTGAATTTAGATTGCCTCCTCTTTAGATTGACGTTCGAGGACAGCCGGTGACATAGCAAAGAAACATAGAAACCAAAATGCACAGCCAGACATCTGTAACATTGATAAATCGCGATCTATGATCATTTCTTCGATCGAAGTTTAACACTGTCAAATTATACAGAGTAGCTTTATATATATTTCACGACTTCTCTTTATTCTATAGTAAAGAAACATAGAAACTGTGTACCAAATACACAGTCAGACATCTGTGCCATTGACAAACGCGATCTTTGACCATTTCTTCAATCGAGACTTAACACTGTCAAATTATACAGAGAAGCTTTATTTCACGACTTCTCTTTAAATTAAATTCTCTCTTTTAATTATAGTAAAGAAACATAGAAACTGTATACCAAAATAAACAGCCAGACATTTGTGCCATTGACAAACGCGATCTTTGATCATTTCTTCAATGGAACCTTAGCACTGACAAATTATACAGAGAAGCTTTGTTTCACGACTTCCCTTTAAATTAAATTCTCTTTTTTAATTATAGTAAAAAAAACATAGAAACTGTATACCAAAATACACAGCTAGACATCTGTACCATTGACAAACGCGATCTTTGACCATTTCTTCGATTGAAACTTAACACTGTCAAATTATACAGAGAAGCTTTATTTCACGACTTCTCTTTAAATTAAATTCTCTCTTTTAATTACAGTAAAGAAACATAGAAACTGTATATCAAAATACACAGCCAGACATCTGTACCATTAATAAACGCGATCTTTGATCATTTCTTCAATGGAACCTTAGCACTGTCAAATTATCCAAAATAGCTTTATTTCACGACTTCTCTTTATTCTATTAAGCGTAGATTTCTCGACTCAATTGAATGCCCACATTCTCGTCGAACAGTGTGTCAAAGGGGAACACACCCTTGCGCGGGGGCCCTCGGTTTCCGCGACTCCCAGCCTCATTAGAATCTCACTTCTCCGGTTGGACGGCTGCCGAGTTGAATCCCGGCCAATGTGGTGGCCTGCTGTTTTTGGAATTCGACGGGGTCCGTTGTTCGTGCTTGACGAATGGCTCGCATGATTACTTTGTTTAGCATGAGAATACGAGTCCGTCCGTTCGATCTTGGCCACTCGAGGCGGTACGATTTATGAAGTATCTGATAGGAGCGGCGGCGGCGCGATCGTGACGCGAAACTTTCGATTGAAACGGCGGCGCGGCGCGCGACGCGGCCTCGACCATAGCCAGCCCCGAGTCAGCCCGGACACCTGAGTAATTTACGACCCGCTCCCGGGACGATCGCCGTTTAATTGCTCGATCATTCCCGGCAGGATTGTTATTCGCCGCCGGAATGATCGATCGATCTCGATCGCGCGGCGATAAGTGGCTACCGGGGGCCGCTCGCTCGCCTAAACAGAGCCGAGAGGGATGGACACGGCGAGTCGGGCGTAGTTCGCCGCTATTTAATGACGGCACGCTTTGTTGCAGTTTCCGGTGGGTTCTTTGGAGCTTCTGTTGCGGTGGATAGGAGCGAAATGAAGTGGAGCGCGGTCAGGGTAGCGCTCGAGTACACGGTGTGATGATAAAGTTCCCGGACCGGTGTTAAAACTAAAGTTCTAAGTAAATTTACTCGCCCCGACATTTTATATACTATTGCCTCCTCGTTTCGCACATACATCGCCCCGTTCCATTTATAATAGATACGTACCGACTGTTTCGACTTTCGATTTAAATCTTGTATCATGTCAATCCCCCCAAGAATAAAGATCGGAGTGTGCTCGATCAAGCCGCCTTGTCGCAGGAGTTCGGTTAACCCCGTGAGATTGAAGGCGACGTCTTCTCACGCGTGACTTCGGGATTAATATGGATCGGTCGGAAATGGAACAAGAAAAATAACTTAGAGGGTGCGATCCGCGTCAAGACTTTCCCTCGCGGATTATTGAGCCTAAAAACTAAGGGGAACCGGGAGACGGTTCTCTTTTTTTTTTATTAAATTTCACCCTCGTCCCCGCGTTCTTTATTAATGTCTTGTACCCGTAAAATTTTTTATTACATAAAATTATTGGCGCCGCGACCTACATTACGTCGATTGTGAGGGATGGCTCGTACCGCGCGGGCAAGAGAACGCGTCGTAAGTCCCGAAGATATAGCGCCCGAGGGAATTTCGTCTTTTCGCCCGGAGCTCCTACTGAATTTTAAACCACCATATAATCCGGCTCGCGCGGTAATAGTCTTCTCCCGGCATCAAAACGTCTTTAAACTAAACAACCAGTGCTATCGCGGAGCTGCTCCGCAGAGAAAGGAGACAGACTGTGTCGCAATTGATGCTTCACGGTCCCTTTTTTAATTTACTTTCGCGGAAATTATTTCTTCGCCACGACGTGACCGTCGTACTTATACGTCGGCTCTCATATGTATTTCATTGACGTCATTGTTTATTTAAGACGGCGAACGGGGTTATTAATGGTCCGACTCGTGTTTGGGATCGTTCGTTTCTTTTCTGACGACTCACCCTGTATAATCAGCTGCACGAGCATCGCAGCCCGCTGGAGCACTACTTTCAGCCTAGCCTACTTCAATTTCACCATCAACGGAGCCTGTCTTCTTCTTCTTCTTCGTCTTCTTCTTAAATTCACCCTGCCCCTGTCCTCTCCCCGTCAATCTCGTTTCACGCAACACTCTCCCTTTCTCTTTGCGATCTCTCGATCTACCGCGCCGTCTCTCCCTTTTCTCTTCTCTTTTATTTCTATCGTCCGCCCGCATTCGCCATCCCCGTATCTGTTCGTGTCACGGAAAGGAGAAAGGGGATCGAGAGAAAAAAAAAAGGAACGGAAGGCGTGGGAGCGAAAGCGTGGCAACGTTTTTCGGCGAACGATTCGTCCGGAACATCGTTCGCTCGCCTTCCGATGGCAGTTTCACGCTCGACGATTCATCGATACACCGACTACTCTTTGTGCAAACCGATGTCTCGCTCCTCTCGAGACTCGCGTTATAAAAGCGAATTTTATACCGGCTACAAAGAGTGTTTGCATACATCTTCGTTTTCTGAATCAGATACTTCTTTCACGTTTCACCCCGGCCATTGTTATTCCTTTCACGTGTATATTGACACTTGAAAATTGTTCTTATTTCGGGAACCAAAAGATTTCGTCATATTCTTGTCTCTTAAAAATAATTTAATCATTCTATACATAGAATTGATCAATAATGTTATCTAATTTATTAATACCGATCTGACCACAAGATATTTAATAATAAATCATCTTTGAGACAAAATCAAGTTTCTCCTTCCCAATAAACTACTACCAGACGCGTTTGTCAAAGCATACGGATTGCATCACTGAAACGTGTTTCATCGACGGTAGAGAATTTTGCAGACCGCGAACACGTATTAATTGCGTCTGGAGAGCAGAGATATAATTTTCAAAACTGCTTGCAGATTTATACGATACAGATAGACCATCTGCGTTTCCCGACAATGAATATTTATACGCTTAGCACGAACCGCATGTACGTATATATCCATCGATTGAGATATCTAAGCCGATAGCAGCGGATGCTTGAAACAGAATATATACACACCGGATCCGGTTAATCTAATTCTCTCGGTGCACATCTGACCGGGGAATCAATTCGTAATTTCCCTGTATTCCCTAATAAAACAGTCAATAACTTTCTTACGATTCCCGGTAAAATAAATCGCGTTATGCAAACATAATTTTGCCCACTATTCCCCCGTCGGTCTCCCGAGAATGATTTTACCTCGATCGCAACACGCCCATCCAAACACTTCGGGCAACCGCGACTCCATCTCCGATCGACCAGCATGCGAATTGAAAGCAGCTGAGCGCAAGCCAAAAAAGAACCCCTCCGCCCCGTCATTGTACGTATTTACACATGGGGCTGGCCATTCACTCGCGACCGGAGCGTCGTCGTCGCCGTTCTGGGCGAGATACCGGCCCGGCCGTGCATCATCCGCGTCGGGACGCGTCCGCTCGTGCACCTGTGGCGACCGTCGTCGACTCCTGTCCCGTCGGCTCCGCGCAAAAGAACCCGGGGAGAGGAGAGGCATTCAACGATTGAATGGACGCATTGTTACCTGGCCGGGAAGTGGCCTTCGCGGGGAATTCGAAGAGGCCGCGCGTATTTATGAGCGGCCTCCCACCTATGCAGCGGCTGCCGATGCGCCGTGAGGAATGAGAGAAGAAAGAGGAAGAGGAGGAACGGAGGTAGGAGGTGGCCGGTGGCTTAATGAAACCGACGATTGTGTAGCCGGGGTCCGATTGTAATAGTGACCTGCGGTTTCTTTTGCCCTTAAGCCCCAATTAAGACGTTTCCTAGCTACGGATTAAGCACGCCAATGGAAAAGCGGATCTCATTTCTGTGGCGGCGACTCCGAACGCCGCCTCCGCTCGACCGTCTCGTTTCCTTCTTTTTCAACTTTGATTTTATCCTTCCACCGCTACTCTAAGCCGCTACCTCCGGCGAAGCTCTCGCGAACTCACTCCTCGCCGTGGGAGGATTTCTTAGTTGCTTCGCCGGGCAAGAGGATCGATGTACACATGTGGGCAGAAGTAACGTTGCGAACTGTGCTTACCTTCCTTCGAGGACAATTTCTCTCCGCAGAATTATTGGCAGTAGGGTCTGAGCAGGCTTGAAGAAAGTATTCATTCGAAGACTCGAATTTTACTCGTTCATTTAAGGAGGTTCATCCGTTTATGGAATTAACAGATAGATCTCCAAAAAAAATTTGATAGTCCATAACAGTATATCAGGATATCTCAAAACATTAAGTCATTTGGATACCTTAATGATGAGATATTAATATAAATATTTTTTACAATTTTACATGTATTCATATTGAAAAGAGTGATTTCCCAGACTTCTATCGCTAATTTATTAAGTATTGACAGACAGTTTTGAATGAAACTTGTGTCATATTAAAGAGAAACATTTAACGAATATTTTAATTGCAAATTTCGGTAGATTGGATGATTATGAATCGAGAAATATATAAACACAACAAACGAAATCTGTATCTTTCAGCAGTAGATAACCTCCATTATTAATATGTACTCTAGTCAAGCAAACTCCCCTTTTCTATAACTTGCATTTGACTTGCTATGTACCAGATGAATCTCCTTAAAGCTTCGAACGTGTTTTGCAAGCGAGTATTCGAAGCGGAGGTGGAAAAAATTTTGCGATCGTTTTCTACGACCGGTCATTAGGCCGACGCTGTGCAAACGAACTTACCACGACTTCCTTAAGCGATCACGCGGTTGAATAATTCCGGTGGACTTTTTCCGGGGGCATTATTACCCCCCGGCCTCGGTCCGACTCCTTTACTACTCTTGGCTCTACTTTCCTCCGTCTTGTTCTTTTCTTATTTCGTTAATTTTTACCCGAGCGCTTTGATCATTCGTGAACAAAGAGCAGAACTCCTACCCCGGGAAGACATTGGTAATTAAGCGGCCCCTTTGAGACCGATTTCCCCGACTCTGGCAACCGGATAAATGTTTTGCCGACACTCTTTGCCAGTTATTTTTCCTCCGCNTCTCTCCGCAGAATTATTGGCAGTAGGGTCTGAGCAGGCTTGAAGAAAGTATTCATTCGAAGACTCGAATTTTACTCGTTCATTTAAGGAGGTTCATCCGGTTAAGGAATTAACAGATAGATCTCCAAAAAGAAATTTGATAGTCCATAACAGTATACCAGGATACCTCAAAACAATTTTTAAGTCATTTGGATACCTTAATGATGAGATATTAATATAAATATTTTTTACAATTTTGCATGTATTCATATGGAAAAGAGTGATTTCCCAGACTCCTATTGCTAATTTATTAAGTATTGACAGACAGTTTTGAATGAAACTTATGTCATATTAAAGAGAAACATTTAATATTTTAATTGCAAATTTCGGTAGATTGGGTGATTATGAATCGAGAAATATATAAACACAACAAACGAAATCTGTATCTTTCAGCAGTAGATAACCTCCGTTATTAATATGTACTCTAGTCAAGCAAACTCCCCTTTTCTATAACTTGCATTTGACTTGCTATGTACCAGATGAATCTCCTTAAAGCTTCGAACGTGTTTTGCAAGCGAGTATTCGAAGCGGAGGTGGAAAAAATTTTGCGATCGTTTTCTACGACCGGTCATTAGGCCGACGCTGTGCAAACGAACTTACCACGACTTCCTTAAGCGATCACGCGGTTGAATAATTCCGGTGGACTTTTTCCGGGGGCATTATTACCCCCCGGCCTCGGTCCGACTCCTTTACTACTCTTGGCTCTACTTTCCTCCGTCTTGTTCTTTTCTTATTTCGTTAATTTTTACCCGAGCGCTTTGATCATTCGTGAACAAAGAGCAGAACTCCTACCCCGGGAAGACATTGGTAATTAAGCGGCCCCTTTGAGACCGATTTCCCCGACTCTGGCAACCGGATAAATGTTTTGCCGACACTCTTTGCCAGTTATTTTTCCTCCGCCCGATTCAAACGGAAACTAAATTGGAACCTACTTGCAATGAATCTTCGCAAATCTTTGAGAATTTTATAAATCGCGAAATACTCGAGCTTTCTCCCCTCGAAAAATCATTCGCAGAGGTATAATAATATTTTATTAATCATTTCTGTACAATTTGTATTCCGTGCTTCTGCCCAAATCAATAGTCGTACTTTACACAATTAAATTGATGAATGATGGCTACTCTCCGAGTACATATAACATTTAATGTAGTATTTATATTGCAGTTAAATTGCAGCTAATAATAAATAAGCGAGAAATTTATACGCTCGCGATAATCGATACAATTTCCGAGCATAATAGCTCGCAAACGATCCGGTGGATTTCGGGGGGGAACAACGCGACGACGAAATTGTTTCCCCGTCGAGGAGTATAAAAAATAACCGTATCGGATGAAACCCGATGGTAAATAACCAACAATTGTAAAAATCCAAATTGAAATACGGCTGTATTTACAGGATTGATTTTAATATCGTTAATTCGAATAAATGTGAAATAATGAGAAGAAATTTCACGGGATGCCGTACAAGTTTTGTGTACTCGGCAGATATTAACTGATTGCGAGATGACGTTATGAAAATAACAATATTAATATGCATGAAATGTATTCTCGTACGATCGCAATAAAAGCTATCGTGCAAGGCAGNCAAGTCTTGTGTACTCGGCAGATATTAACTGATTGCGAGATGACGTTATGGAAATAACAATATATTAATATGCATGAAATGTATTCTCGTACGATCGCAATAAAAGCTATCGTGCAAGGCACTCGTAAATTGCGTTCCATGTGAATTAATCTCAAATAAATTACAAGGATCGAAAATTGAATTGTACATTTAATAAGTGTCCCCATGTATTCATTAATTTCTCGCTCATATTATATCTATAAGGAGGAAGGAGACACAAAAGAACAGGCGCCTCGATTCCAATGACAAAAATTGGTCGCAACGTTGATCGAATAACCTGTTTGGCGACATTAATCACAATTAAGAGGATCGACACAATTATCCCGTCAAGAGTTAATAAAGCCGATCCGAATAAATAAGATCCATTGTCACAGACTTGTCTTCGGAACTCGGCNATCACAATTAAGAGGATCGACACAATTATCCCGTCAAGAGTTAATAAAGCAGGACCGCGAATAAATAAGATCCATTGTCACAGACTTGTCTTCGGAACTCGCCGTGTTCGGCAGGCAAAGAAAGTCTCCCGCGAACAATTCCCTCGCCCCTTACTCGCACAATACGAAGCAAGAAGCGATCGGGGGAACGGGACGGACGTCCGAGACCGAATAATGAAAACGCAACGTTTTCTTTGGGCCGCGTTCCTCCGACCGGCTGAATGGCATGCAAACGATCGAACGGTAGCTAAGTGGGCTCGATTGAAATAAAGATGCGTCAGGATTCGATCAGGCCGCGACAATAGAGAATCGATGTAGCGGCCGCAACCTGTCTCTTAATCTAAATTTCAGATCAGCCATTGAATTGCAACGCGATTCTGATCGACGCTACGTCGAAGTTCCCTATCATCGCGAGGAGTTGATAGTTCGGTTGGAACTGAAGCACAGTTCACGGTTCGGGGCTTGTTTGGGCGTGAAGTTAATCAATTATAATTAGGTCGAGGGTAAATAGGGGCGTTCGGCTGTGAGGAACAGGAGATACTAGAGTTCAAGGGTTATACGTTAGTAATTATTCGATTACTACCAGAAGCAGAACACTGTCGAAATTTTATTTCTGCAAGAAATCAGATTCGTCAAGAGTCAAATAAACCAAGAACTGGTAGATACACATTCACGGTGCCAAAAGTAGCAATAAAAATGCATAGAATCCGCAATATTTATATCAAGACGAGCCATTCCCAAGGAAATANTGTGATCCGCGTCAAGACTTTCCCTCGCGGATTATTGAGCCTAAAAACTAAGGGGAACCGGGAGACGGTTCNGGAAATAGAATAGAATAATGGAAGAAACGCGTAACACAATTTTTCATTCCCGAACGCGAGGGAATCCGCAGCAATTAGAAGGAGCCGGTCGTTTGTCACGAGGTCCGCTTCCGCTTCCGACGAGTGAAAGGGTCGCTTTAAACAGGCTTCATTGAAATCTGGGTTAACCCTTTGCAAATCCTTTCTCTAGCTGTTCGCCGTTAATTTTCCGACCGGCGTCATCGGCGGGTGGGGGTGAGAGAGAGAGAATGGGAAGGGCGCGATGTCTCTGTCGTTCCACTTCATAATTATAACCGGGAAAAGGGGTGAAATCTTTTTTTTTTTTTTTTGTTGAATATTTCATGCGGTGCGGCGTGGTTCATTTAACCACTTGGCCCGACATGCGGCCCGTAATTGAAGCGGTTGTAAGGTGGGGAACGTTTGAATCGCACACGTGGGTATTAGAGGAATGCGTATTCCGTAACGCAGCTACCCTCGCTAATAATTTTCGTTCCCCAGTCTCCGTTTCAAAGAGACAAGGCAGTTTCTTAATAATAATCCATCGACTATTATTAAGAATAATTTATTACAGAGTAATCAATTTCGTCGAAAATTTCTTTTACCTTAAGCAGAATTAAGAAGCCGTTAAACGTAAGTAGAGGATCCTTTCAGGATTAGAACTCTTTCAACAACGGTACTTTGAAAATACAATTCTGTTCTCTGTGATTAATTTGTCTTTGAAGTTTCACGGGGTCAAAGGAAATTCTATTGAGAGAGGGAAACACTAGCTTTCGCGTTTTACAACCTTTTAAATAGAATTGAAATATATAATGCCTCTATTACATGGAACGTGGGTATGAAACGTATGAATGCTAAACTTTGCACTTCGACATTCGTAGATTTTCTCTACGCTCCAAACACGAAGTATTGAAAGGACGAATTGCCCTATTATTAGTGTAGAGAAACGACCAATTTTCATTTGATCAATTGAAGGCACGTGGTCAGGACAATATTTATGAGTCTAATCAATTTATCAAACGGTCAGAACGGCCTTAACCGTCGGTTACTTTTTTCTGTGTAACTATCGTTCGAGCGCGAAAGTCTCGGCCAGCGTCGGGGCTTCATAAACGGCACTCGAAATAATTCCCCGGCCGGCCATTGGCCAGCTTCGCGATATTCTCGTGTGAATGAATCGACGACGCGACGACGGACTGCACCACCGCTCAGTTGGCGACAGTTTCGTGTTCGAGCGTATTATAGGCTTAATTACGTTTAATCGGACGAAACGAGCAGCTAACAAGTTCATTCGAGTGGCCGTCGAGCACGAAGACTGCGCGACGTGTGACGTCTTTTTTTCCTCCCCCCCCATATCTCTTTCTGTTCCTTTTTTTCCACCGTCGAACCGAACCCGATCTAATTCCCGGCAATTACGACAGCTCCGCGCGCCGGACCCGGACTCCCTGTCCTTTTTTTCCGCGCGCTCTAATAACCGAGCTCTAAGTGAGATTTACCGTAGGTGTTCCGTGGAAAAGCATTGTTCTCGACAAGCGTGTCAATGGGACACCGCTATTGGCAAGCGGAGAATGGTTTCCGGTGGACGGGAGGCTTCTTCGTTTGTAGACTACGTCATTAACCCACCCGCGCTCGTTCGGCTCAATTTCACCCTAATTGTAATTCAATGTTAGATAAAGTTCTGATAGATGTACCCGAACTTCAGTGTCACGAAACTTTCAACAATTGCAATTTCGTTTCTTCAACACGAAACAAATATCCTATAACTTATTGTCATAAATACGATTATTGCATTACTATGAAAAATCCAAGAAATTCCGGAAGATATTCAAAATTGATAAAATTGATGAACGACTGAGTAATCGAAAGACAAGACTTAATAACAGCGAGGAATTGAAACAAAGAGGATTAAACGAAGAAAAAGAAAAACTTAGTTCCTTTCTTCAACGCGTCGAAACAAAAAGAAATTATTGTCGTAAATACGATTGTTCCATCACTATTAAAAATTCGAAAAATTCAAGAAGATATTCGAAATTGATAAAATTGATCGGGAACGACTACGTAATCGAAAGGCAATACTTAATAATAGCGAGGAATTGAAACAAAGAGAATTAAACGAAGAAAGAGACAAACGTAGTGTCCAACAAGAATAACGATATCCAGTCAGACAAAGGGATTGAAGAGTCTAATATCCATCCATTTTTGTCTCCAGTTAAAGGGTCAAAAGTCCATGACGTATACACGAATTCAAGAACCGAATCGCGAAAAGGGAAAAGAAGGGAAGAAGGGATCGCGGAAAGTAGGAAACGAGCCGGGCCACCTGCAATCGGATTAACGTCATTAGACAATCCGAGTCGTACTTATCTCCCGTACGTTGCCGTTGAATAACAAGCCCCTTTAGCGGAATCGACGAAGAAAAGCAATGGCGCCGAGGTTAAGTCTTCTCGGGACCCCGGCTTAATTACGCGGCCATTTAACCTGAAAAACTACCGGCCGACAGACACAACGCGACGGTAGAACGACGAGTGGTACTCGGTTTTTCATCCCCGTGGCTCTCTGACAAACGAGCGCATTCTCCGAGTCGAAATAAAACTTCAATATTTTCGCCGGCGAAGCAGCGAGTATAATTAAATTTTAAACAATGGGATGTGAGCATAAAATTTATTCTGGCAGCTCGTGAATTAAAATATGCTTTGTAAATTTGCACTGTCTAATTCTGTGGAGGGAGCCATAAGATCAGAGGGGGCTGGCTTATTATATTGCAGCATGCATCGTTCGAATGTGTAATTTCAATTTGATTAAAAATGAAGCTTGTTAATAAAGCGTGAGAATCTGTGATGCATATACAGAAACACGAAGGGACGGGCGGAAAGTTTAATTGACAGGGAGGGCGTGAAATGTAAAGTGCGCCGCTTAATTGCCAACATCGGTAATTACGGTGCTCGAGAGAACTGTGGCATTTGCGAAGGCTTCGAGGATGCTTCCATTCTCTTTCAATGGGTTCGACATAGTACCCGTTTATACCCCGCGAGTCGGCGTCGATGATAGTTTCATAGCGGGTACAGTTTCCCTTGTTCTCGACGAGCGCGGGGCGATAAAGTCGAGGACTGACCCAAATTTCAATAAAACTCGCTTTAAAGCAACTTTCACCCCGTTCATGACCGACGGGGAACAGTTTCCTAACCGCTGCCGCCACCGATTTTGTTTTCTAATTGCCGGCCACAGTTTCCGCATATTTTCCTTCAAGTTATGCGACCGTCTCGTATTTTAGATTCTAGTCATGCACATATATTATGTGCACAGAGTATTTACGAAGATTTATAGTAGATGTTTCCAAAAAGTTGCCTTATTTAAAGAATGAATTCGAGTTTGATTTGAGTTTCCACAATGCAAGAAACTGCAGCTATTTTTAAATTAGCAAACTTCTGCTGTTTAAAAAAACAGTAGCGATTGCAATCGAGGAGAGTAGTTGAGCCAATTGCTTCATTCAATAATGCCCCATTAGCCACAATGGGTGAATGGAAACGGTCTCGACGGAACTCGACCCGGGCTCCTACGAATTTTCAAACTCGCCCGACACGAATCCTCAAGAAGTTTTCCGCTGCCACCGAACAATCTGTTTACAGAGCTGGGAGACAAACAAATCGATCATACCCAGCCCCGAAATCTCACCTCAATCAACGTTTATCGGCACTTCATTACGATTCAAAACACTGTTCTTTCGCAGAAACCAAGAAAAGGAGATCGCTAAATCTTTCACGAAATTACGTCCAAGATTGAAAATCATTGAACTGTGCGTTTCTTCTTTATAAAAGAAAAATTCGTAAAAAAATTGAAATATAATTTAAAATTAAAATTAAAAATTAAAGTAAATTTAAAATTTAAAATTAAAGTAAAATTATTAAAATATAATTAAAATTCCATCAATTAATAAATCATCGATTCTGTTCCGAAAACTTCGGATTAACACATTATTTCCCAGCGGTTAATCTTCTAGTTCTTGAAAATTAAGCGAGAGAGGTAGAATCAGAAAGATGGAGGACGGTAGAAGAAAAGTCGGGAAGGACTGTTTCTTCGATGATAAGAGAGTGGTGAAAAGGGTGGCCTGCACAATATACGTATACGTAGCTCGGAGTCTCTCGATTGGGAGGACCGGGATCGATGCGAGCCAATTACAGGATTGAATTAATCGAATTAATCGACTCTCTTCTGGACTGACGAGCCGGACCTGAGCCTGCGATCGGTCACGGGGATTGTTGGCCTTTCCGGGGAAACTTGACCGGCCAATCGGCTCTTAAAACCTTAACCCTTTTGATCTTATACAGACCGAGCTTGGAAATCTTCTTACGATGGACGTGGTTATATTGAAAAATTCTTTACGACGAAGGATATTAAAACTCTTTATAAGACATGGGAAGCTTCTTCATAAAATATCGAAAATATGCTAAAACATCATGAAGACCTGAGTGGAACTTCTTTATATCGATCCTATCTTTATCAGTTCTACCATCAATAAATTAGTAATCAATAACCATGTGCTCGGTAAGAATGGTTTCAGAAAATTGTTAAACTTCGTGACAGAAGCAGATTGCCGGTATCTGATTGAAACGCGACGAAAGTCGGCGCAATTGATACATTTTTCCGGTAATAAGGTATCTCGTTTGCCGTCGCAGCTTTTGCGTCTTGAAACTCGGCTAATTCTGTTTCCCCGTCCTCGCTAAAAGGTTTATGGAAATTATTCTTCTTCGCCCGGGGAAACCGGATTTCAAGGGATTACGTTGTCACGGAAGTAACGTCGTTCCGGGGTAAAACGAGAAACGGCGGGGAGGAAGCGTAAAGGGGAGGAGAGGAGAGGGCCGGTGCCGATCGGACGAAGACGGAGCTAGGGAGAATTCATAAGGGGTCTCGCTTCGCGTCAAGCCGATCGTCCCGCTCGTTATGAATTATTGTTTCCCTTGATAGGCTTTCAATTTGTAACTGTCGCCAGGCGCGGAAAACTTTTCTTCCTGCGCCGCTCAGATTATGCCAGTGGTCGCCGGCTGCCCGGTATAACTAACCGAATCAAAGTTTTCAATTAATAACTTGTCACGTTGGCGGTGATATCTTATTCGAAAAGTTTCGGTGTTACCTTGGGGAAAACGCGGTTGTTACGGCTGCTAGGTACTTTGCGAGAGATCCGTAATGGAAACCGGTAAAAAGCGGCATGATTCTCGTGTCGGCTCTCGAGCGAGTCCGCTTAACTACCGACCGGCTCGTTTAAATGGAATTTCGCCTGTTACCGCGGCCCGTTGAAAGGTTTGACGCTTATTAGATGATTTATTTTCAGCCATGAACGTGATAGATACGTTCCGAGCCTTTTAATATCGGCAAAAAGGAGCAGAAGCGTGGAGGCATGAAAACATGCACATCGTAATTTCCATTATTTTTGCATTTAACGGTAATAACGTGGGTTAATATAAAACTTAGTAATCTGCGTTGGACGTGTGCAATTAGGATCTTTGATTCTGTCTGAGCAACACGAATGCGTGCTGACAGCCGTTCAATGAGGGATGATGGCTCCGAATAGACACAGATACATCCCATTGGACATCTGCCATCACATATTTGCGTCACTGAAGCAGATTCGTAGACCTGAATTATATGTAACAACAGGCGAAACTATTTTAACAGTTTGTTTGCAACCAGAGTCAAAGGTTAAAAGGAATGATAGCAGACGTCGATCGAGAGCTGAAGGTGTGAGATAATAAATTGCCACGTAATTCCTGAATCATCGGCAGGCGAACATTTTCGAGCACGAATAGTATGCATTCTGCGCGATGCCTACGTTTCATTTACATAATTCACTTCTGACCCATGAACCACGCGGTCTCACGCAAATATTCATCGATACCGCATTGTCAATTCAAGCCTCATCTCTGTTACTATTTTCCAAATTTTGCATTCAGTCCAAATTATGCTCGTTCTAAAAAATTTGCAAAGAATTTTCATTCTGCACGTCTATACGAATTTTTTAATTCCTTCACATTTTTTTAAGTATAAATAATTAGAGAGAGTTATATTGCAGCACGGAAGCGTACTATTTTCCAAACTTTGCATTCAGTCCAAATTAGATTTGTTCTAAAAAATTTGCAAAGAATTTTTATTCTGCACGTCCAATTATACGAATTTTTTAGTTCCCTCAAATTTTTTAGGTATAAATAATTAGGGAGAGTTATATTGCAGCATGGAAGCATACGGCCGGTGAATTGAACGGTAGTCGAACGCAAATTGAACGTAAGTGATTTTATCAGCCGGGCCACGTGGAAACTTTCGCGATTTTAGAAGACTATTACTTAGGGGTAGTTCGCTAGTTACTGTCTTCGAAGCTGTGGCTCTTAATTGGCCTTCGAGAAGTCTGGAACTGAAATCATTTTTCCTCGGGCAGAAAGTTTCCGCGGGAAATAATTAATTGCCCGC
>SMSR01013191.1:6874-19433 GCA_019453355.1 Ceratina japonica | reverse complement strand
ATTCTGTTTCCCCGTCCTCGCTAAAAGGTTTATGGAAATTATTCTTCTTCGCCCGGGGAAACCGGATTTCAAGGGATTACGTTGTCACGGAAGTAACGTCGTTCCGGGGTAAAACGAGAAACGGCGGGGAGGAAGCGTAAAGGGGAGGAGAGGAGAGGGCCGGTGCCGATCGGACGAAGACGGAGCTAGGGAGAATTCATAAGGGGTCTCGCTTCGCGTCAAGCCGATCGTCCCGCTCGTTATGAATTATTGTTTCCCTTGATAGGCTTTCAATTTGTAACTGTCGCCAGGCGCGGAAAACTTTTCTTCCTGCGCCGCTCAGATTATGCCAGTGGTCGCCGGCTGCCCGGTATAACTAACCGAATCAAAGTTTTCAATTAATAACTTGTCACGTTGGCGGTGATATCTTATTCGAAAAGTTTCGGTGTTACCTTGGGGAAAACGCGGTTGTTACGGCTGCTAGGTACTTTGCGAGAGATCCGTAATGGAAACCGGTAAAAAGCGGCATGATTCTCGTGTCGGCTCTCGAGCGAGTCCGCTTAACTACCGACCGGCTCGTTTAAATGGAATTTCGCCTGTTACCGCGGCCCGTTGAAAGGTTTGACGCTTATTAGATGATTTATTTTCAGCCATGAACGTGATAGATACGTTCCGAGCCTTTTAATATCGGCAAAAAGGAGCAGAAGCGTGGAGGCATGAAAACATGCACATCGTAATTTCCATTATTTTTGCATTTAACGGTAATAACGTGGGTTAATATAAAACTTAGTAATCTGCGTTGGACGTGTGCAATTAGGATCTTTGATTCTGTCTGAGCAACACGAATGCGTGCTGACAGCCGTTCAATGAGGGATGATGGCTCCGAATAGACACAGATACATCCCATTGGACATCTGCCATCACATATTTGCGTCACTGAAGCAGATTCGTAGACCTGAATTATATGTAACAACAGGCGAAACTATTTTAACAGTTTGTTTGCAACCAGAGTCAAAGGTTAAAAGGAATGATAGCAGACGTCGATCGAGAGCTGAAGGTGTGAGATAATAAATTGCCACGTAATTCCTGAATCATCGGCAGGCGAACATTTTCGAGCACGAATAGTATGCATTCTGCGCGATGCCTACGTTTCATTTACATAATTCACTTCTGACCCATGAACCACGCGGTCTCACGCAAATATTCATCGATACCGCATTGTCAATTCAAGCCTCATCTCTGTTACTATTTTCCAATTTTTGCATTCAGTCCAAATTATGCTCGTTCTAAAAAATTTGCAAAGAATTTTCATTCTGCACGTCTATACGAATTTTTTAATTCCTTCACATTTTTTTAAGTATAAATAATTAGAGAGATTTATATTGCAGCACGGAAGCATACTATTTTCCAAACTTTGCATTCAGTCCAAATTAGATTTGTTCTAAAAAATTTGCAAAGAATTTTTATTCTGCACGTCCAACTATACGAATTTTTTAGTTCCCTCAAATTTTTTAGGTATAAATAATTAGGGAGAGTTATATTGCAGCATGGAAGCATACGGCCGGTGAATTGAACGGTAGTCGAACGCAAATTGAACGTAAGTGATTTTATCAGCCGGGCCACGTGGAAACTTTCGCGATTTTAGAAGACTATTACTTAGGGGTAGTTCGCTAGTTACTGTCTTCGAAGCTGTGGCTCTTAATTGGCCTTCGAGAAGTCTGGAACTGAAATCATTTTTCCTCGGGCAGAAAGTTTCCGCGGGAAATAATTAATTGCCCGCGATCACGAAGTTAAGCAACGTCAAACGACGCGTACAGACGAATCGATCGTAGCCAATGAATAAGCAGCGAACGCCCTTTCTTTTTATGAACAGCGGTCTTTCCTTTAACGTCGGAGAGCGAATTCGTTGTTTGAAAATGTGTAACTTCGTTAAGCGGTGCCGCAGAACATTTTCAGTGACAATTCTATTCGAGCTCCGCAAAGTTAATGAACAGTGGGACAAGCAATTTCATTTCTGGAAACGAGGATTGAATGAGGAAGTTCTTATGAAGTTCGTCACTCTCGACAAAGTGATTCTTTGAACTTAATCAATCAGCCCTCCCCGGATCGGATCCGAGACGAGGCGTCTAAGGTTCAACACGCCCGCATGCTGGAACCACGTTAGCAGAATTGTTCAACTCGGAAGTCTATCGATCACACGCAACTTGTAACGACGCCGCCGCTCTAATTTCATCTTGTATATCGAGTTCGGAAACTCGGCTACATATAATACACCGCGTTACGCGCCGTGTTTAATAAATTAAAAACCCCGGCTACGAGTCCTCGTGTGCGGAGGAGATCCTACGCCGGCAGCGTTAATTGGATTTCGTTATTAAATGAAGAATAATTAATTTCTGATAATTGCAAGGATAAATTCGTCCACATTTAATTAACATTAATTGACAAATATGTAAATATATTCATCAAATTAAAGAAATATATTTGCAACGACCCTCGCCTTAAATAAAATTAAACGCCCCCGCCGTCAAATTGATTCTCCACGATTAATATCAAAACCAAACACGCCCAAGGCGAAAACCCGCCAAATTGTTCGAATTAACACTAACTATCTCCTTTCACCAATGATTTATACCGAACCGTGATCGCCGATTCCCGGAGCAACGAGATCGGAACGATCGTCATTATTTCGGACGCTACTTTGCACGTTCGCGTCGAAATCCGGCGACCCGGAATTAGCAGGGGAAAAAAAGGGCCTACAGGCTCGGAGGGCCGCAGATATTTCAGGTGAAACCGGTCAGTAAAGGATGAGTCAGAGATAACGTTTGGACACCACGTGAACCGCGGATGTTTGCTCTAACCAAATTATGCAGATTGCCCGTTTCAAATTAGCGTACCCGCATGCCTGGCTTAACGACTGCCAAGATCGCTGCGAGTCGTGAATCGCGGAATGATTAAAACTGATTTTCATATTATAAAACCGTTGATATTCTTAGCTGGACAATTAATCAACCGCTGTTATTATTATTAAAGAAAACTTAATTTCGTTCAGCGAATAATTCCTGTGTAATTCGTCGATCGCGAATTCTACTAAATAATTAATTATTACCCCTAAATTTCCAGAGACGACCTCCGCTCTGTTAATCGCACCTCGTTTTTTAGATTGGATATCGTTGGACGGCGCGGCGCATAATTCCACTCGACAAGCGGAGCGCGCAGCTTCCTGTTACGCGAGTTACTTGGCGAAGTTATGACGGTTGTTAGGACACGCCGAAATCAGATTCGACGAGTCTCGTCGCGGCGTGTTCGGGCAGCCGCGCGGGATCACCGCCGGTGTCCCGATCCGATCGAACAAGCTAATTAGGAGATATCGAGCGAGCGAGCATAACGAGCACGGTGCGCGACAACGAAGAAATTAATTGCCGCCGCGGCCTCGTAGCTCGCGTGATCGCGATCGTGACTCGCGTGCCGATGCCAAAGAAAATTGCTGAGAGATATACACCCTCCGGCGGAAACCGCGATCGGTTTCTTATTTGACGTTAGATTTCGATATGCGATCGAGTCCAGCAGGTGTTCTATCGTCCTTTGATAATTGCGAGCACTGAGAGCGAAATTTAAGCAATTTTGTAATATCATGTAATAAGAAATACATTAAAATGCAAATAGATCCGATTTTTATTATCAGACAAAACCAGAACGCTCTCATGGGACGCAACGCCACTGACATCAAATTATAAAGTACACGCGTAATGGTAACAACAACGGCAAAAGTTTGTAGAGTTCGATTTCACGGTAGCTTCAATACGACGGCCGATGGTCACGGGTAATTACAGGCGAAAATGTGAATTAACATTAACGTCAGTTAAAACGCAAATGAATGATAATTACAACAGGGACGGTACGCAGCAGTGGGCCGTGATTAAAATCAGATTCAACGCTGATGCGCCGCTGTCCGATTAAAAGCGATAGTTGCATCCTGAAGTTATGAATCGGAGCCGATTACCCGTGTAAACAAGCTGCGATTCAATTTGTTANCAAGTTAAACATGAAAACTCGCCGGAGATAAAAATAAGGTGTAGAGGGGGAAACANGCCGAATGAAAATGTGATTTTTACAGAATGCGTTACAGGTTTACGTTCAAGGTAGATAATACCTATCCGGTTAAAATTCAATTTTATTCTGCTTTACGAGTGACGTGGGAAACGTAATGTATGCGTGCAGCATCCCTCGGGATCCTAGATGTGGATTTATCGTAAAGGTATTACGTTCTCTATGCTTCGTCAATAAGAAAAAATAAAATGGGACGGAGTAACTCAATCCCGTGTCGAATAATCTCTATTTTATTGGCAACTAAATNCGATCGGTTTCTTATTTGACGTTAGATTTCGATATGCGATCGAGTCCAGCAGGTGTTCTATCGTCCTTTGATAATTGCGAGCACTGAGAGCGAAATTTAAGCAATTTTGTAATATCATGTAATAAGAAATACATTAAAATGCAAATAGATCCGATTTTTATTATCAGACAAAACCAGAACGCTCTCATGGGACGCAACGCCACTGACATCAAATTATAAAGTACACGCGTAATGGTAACAACAACGGCAAAAGTTTGTAGAGTTCGATTTCACGGTAGCTTCAATACGACGGCCGATGGTCACGGGTAATTACAGGCGAAAATGTGAATTAACATTAACGTCAGTTAAAACGCAAATGAATGATAATTACAACAGGGACGGTACGCAGCAGTGGGCCGTGATTAAAATCAGATTCAACGCTGATGCGCCGCTGTCCGATTAAAAGCGATAGTTGCATCCTGGAGTTATGAATCGGAGCCGATTACCCGTGTAAACAAGCTGCGATTCAATTTGTTGCCGAATGAAAATGTGATTTTTACAGAATGCGTTACAGGTTTACGTTCAAGGTAGATAATACCTATCCGGTTAAAATTCAATTTTATTCTGCTTTACGAGTGACGTGGGAAACGTAATGTATGCGTGCAGCATCCCTCGGGATCCTAGATGTGGATTTATCGTAAAGGTATTA
The DNA here is from genome assembly GCA_019453355.1 of Ceratina japonica. Lineage (NCBI taxonomy): Eukaryota > Metazoa > Arthropoda > Insecta > Hymenoptera > Apidae > Ceratina > Ceratina japonica. The sequence goes on along the minus strand of SMSR01013191.1, from coordinate 14,412 downwards.
CGTTCTCTATGCTTCGTCAATAAGAAAAAATAAAATGGGACGGAGTAACTCAATCCCGTGTCGAATAATCTCTATTTTATTGGCAACTAAATGATTATCTAAAATTCGCAATCACTTAGTTGCGAACACAATAAGAAATTCCTCTAATATACATTAGACGGTCTAATAAAAGCTCAGCTAAATCAAATAAATTATATTCTAATCACAATTCAAGGTGCTTCTCCTTAGATTCGTTCGATGGGTGGAAACAAAAGGTGGAAAGGGTTTCAAAGCGTAAACATCGTTATAATTCACTGGGTACTTGGTCCCGGGATAACCGATACTATTTGAACAGGTGACGTTCAGACGTTCGGATTATCGACGTCCTACTATACTATCAAAGTAAACGGCTATTAGTCACTTATGAAACGAGAAATATCGCTCCAATGGGACTCTAAATTCATCAACGTCAACGAAATCTTTGTTCAACCTATGATCCATCTAACTCGTGACAGCTTCTCGTTGAAACCAATTTATACTCTCTGAGTAATAATTATTAACAGAAGTTTCTCGTCTCCAAATTTCTGCTATGGTTTCATTTTCATCAATATTAGATATTTGTTATTGAGAAGACGATTATTAAGGAGGATTTGTAACGGAGACTTTATACCAGCTGGATTTCTCATTAAGCATAACTGAACATCGAATGAATCGGGAACGCAAGAGAGAGTCGTAATATCATTTAAAAACCACGTCAACCATGGAGAACCGCATTTTCCGAGCCAAGTAACTTCTGCTTTTCTTGTACCACATCGAATAAGGAGTCCTACTTATTTTCTTATTTTACGTACAAGATCGACAAAGATTAACAATGTACCTTGTAATTGTATTTCTTTATAATATTAATAAAAGACAATTTTGTTTTATCGCGATCATTGGCTTTTCCCTCTATAAGGCGTAAACGCAGATCCACTTCACGTCCGATTCCCCATTTCGATCGGAATCTCTCTGTGACCTAAGGGTCGTCTCCTAAGCGCCTCGATCTTCTAAATTTCAGAAGGGGTTTCGCAACTATGTTCACACTGGAGCGCGAGATCGGCCGGATACACGTATAGACAACGGGCGACCCCGAAGAATAGTAGTATTAAAGATCCGAATCTTGAGGCAGTAAAGCGGGGCGAAGAGTTAAACGGATCTGAGGGTGGAACCCGGGCCAGCGCGGTGGATGGAATTTATCACCACGGCTGTTACTCGAATTTTCGGCTATCGATTTATCGAGGAGGACGCACACGCACACGTTTCTATAGTCACGCATACACAAAATCCTATCCGAACGACGCGAGGGATGGAAGAGGTTGTATGCAGCGAAGGGGTAGCGCATGTTCGACTAAATCGCGGCCACCGGTGCTAAATCGGGCGGACCGAGGGAGGGCCGCGCGCGCGGCTTCGCTCCGGGGCGAAAGGTCATAATTTTTTTTAAAACCCCCAGTACCGATAGCGGCGGTGCGGCGGCGGTCGCGATCCCCAAGTCTCGGACCGGGATGGGTAACCGAAACCGGGTTTTATTTACGGAGCTCGCGTGTCAAACGTTTCGCTCCGACAATGAAGAGAACACGACGGTTTATGGCGTCATTCTTTTCCCGGCGATCGTGGCACCGTGATAAAACCGGGCGCGCATTGCTCTCGGATCGGATAAGCCGCCGCGGAAATGAGATGGGAACGATGAAAACCCCGAAGGCGTTCGATTCCGGGTGCGCGTGTATCGGCTCCGCTTCATTGCGAACGAAAAGAGAGAGGGAGAGAGGGAGAGAGATTGGTCCAAACGAACCCCCTTTGTGCTCGGATCCGAGCTAACGCAGCCAATTTCTCTTCCTCGAGGACCGCTTTTAAGACGGCAATCGTCCCTGTCTCTGTGTTTTCGTTTCGCTCGTGGTAAACAGCCCGGGGAATGTTTCTGTGTTCACCGCCGGTTGTATTCGAAGACACGGCGAGGTTCGTGGCCTGACGATGGGGTGGTAATGAGGGGTTTAAGGTGATCGTGCCGCGGGTGAACCGCGTTGCGTTTAGGTTGACTGTAATAATAGGGATTAAAAGAAAGGGGTTGAAGTGCTATTGGCTCAAAAGTAAATCTTGTATTCATTTTTGTAAGAAAAATTGAATTGCAAAAATCATGTATCAAAGTTTCTATGAGAAATTAAATTAAAAAACATATCTGCCTATATTCGTTCCTGAACGCTTATTAATGTATCGATTTGTAAAACTCGAGCAGTGAGTAAACTTTTATCGATTCTCGTCCCTCTCGGCGCGCATTTTTTATACAGAGAATCCTGGTATACGGAATCGGATGAAACATTCTGGTGGCTGGGGAGATACGGTTGTGTATGTCTCGAATGGGTTATCGGATTTCTCTAGAGTTTCCAGGTTGGCTCGGCTTTTATGGGCATCTTGAGATTATCGGTTGCTGTTTGGAGAGTACGTTTAAGAAGCAGTTGCTCCCGTTGTTCCTCGACCGTATCCTTAAATGATTGAATAGGGCCAAGCCGTTTTTCTGACGCTTTACCCCCTATGGATTTATCGGTGTCCTGCATTAAACGATGTACCCTCCCAAATGTATTTCATCCCTCAAACGCCAAGCAGGCTCCCTGACTCAATATTTGGAAAACCCTCATGTAATTTATAGCAAACATCAAAGTGCAATTTATTTTCAATTCAATTATTTCTTAACGAAAGAAAATTGCGTAGAACCATCTTTGTATCTGATATTACGCGAAATTACCGCTTTTATAAAGAAGCTCGATAATGTTAAATATTGTACGTTCCACGATTCGATAATTCCTCATTTCCCTTAATCCATCGGTCCAGGAAAAATTCAGAGCGTACGTCGGTCTTACAGAAAATGTTTTAGCCATTTTGAATAATGAATTCTGCTACGGAATTATTGAAATCGAGGTAAAGGAAAGCCGATGAGTGTTATCGCGGCTGAGCGCAATAAACGAAGAATTTTCGCCGGCATGCGGAGGGGCGGTTTTGCAAATGAATTACCGCTACATCCGACGATACCGTCAGGTATTTCGAAAGCGACGAGGGCCAGGGGACCGGGTTGGCTAGGCACACCAGCCGAGAGTCGTACAATTATTTGAGGTTAAAGGACGACGCTGATATATTAGGGCGAGGTCTCCCGAGGAGACTGTCATCCGCAGCAACCTCCGACCATTATGTCTTCCAGATTATTAGACTTTCTGTTACGTTTCCTCTCCTACACTCAGACTCTCACTGTACGTATGTAATTTTTCGTAAAATACGGCCACCAGTTTATCTTCACAATGTATCAGAAGGATTGTGCAATATATTATAAACTAGTAATTGAAATGACGTACGATATACAAAGTTTAATGATTCCTGACGTGCATGATTAGAATCTGTTCGTTTGGTAAATGCACGATGTCATTAGGACGAAGGCACGAAGGAGTTGGTGTATACGCGCGTTACTTCCGAAGAAGGTCTAGACTCTACTACAGGATGAGACAAGGGTTTGTTAAATGGATCGGATTACCGAACTATCGGTAAACTATCAGTGACGAAACACTGATCATGACTTTGATCAGATGTTCGGCTAAAGACCGCCCTTCGCCAGATTCCCAACTAAAGGAATACCAAACGAATACCTTTGAACAAAGGTATTCCTTCGCGAATAAATCCAGAAATCCGAAAGTGAGAAAACGTCGAAGGGCGACGGAATATTTCAGTCATGTTTGATTAGATGTTCGGCTAAAGACCGCCCTTCGCCAGATTCCCAACTAAAGGAATATCGAACGAATACCTTTGAACAAAGGTATTCCTTCGCTAATAAATCCAGAAATCCTAAAGTGAGAAAACGTCGAAGGGCGACGGAATATTTCAGTCATGTTTGATTAGATGTTCGGCTAAAGACCGCCCTTCGCCAGATTCCCAACCGAAGGAATACCAAACGAATACCTTTGAACAAAGATTCCTTCGCGAATAAATCCAGAAATCCTAGAGTGAGAACGTCGCGTTCGAAGGGCGACGGATGATTTCAATCACGTTTGATCAGATGTTCGGCTAAAGACCGCCCTTCGCCAAATTCCCAACTAAAGGAATACCAAACGAATACCTTTGAACAAAGATTCCTTCGCTAATAAATCCAGAAATCCGAAAGTGAGAAAACGTCGCGTTCGAAGGGCAACGAATGATTTCAATCACGTTTGATCAGATGTTCGGCTAAAGACCGCCCTTCGCCAGATTCCCAACTAAAGGAATATCGAACCTTTGAACAAAGGTATTCCTTCGCTAATAAATCCAGAAATCCGAAAGTGAGAAAACGTCGCGTTCGAAGGGCGACGGATCATTTCAGTCATTAACGAAGTACCTGATAAGGGATAATATATCCTTAACGAACAGCAGCGGCGATTACCCGAAACCCGCAACAAGCGCTTCGGCAAATAAGACGGCGTCGTCGTCGGCAAGAAAATTAGTATCAGCCCTCGCGCTGGGTGTCGTTAAGGAAATTTAATTACACCGGGGCAGGGCGGCGCGCGGCAAAGATAACAAGTCGATCGATCATAAACTGCGTAACACCGTCGCGGTAAATTACGCGCGGCTAAACTACCGTTATCGATAACCGAATCGAAGGTACGGCCGCCGTTACCGGGTCTCTCGAAACTTAGGGGACACGGCCGTAACACGTCGGTCTTACGAGCGTTCTAACTTCCGTAACGGCGGCGTTCCGTTTTTGAATCATACACTTTGCATGCCCCGCGCACCTATCCCTGACCAAGATAATGGCACGTGATATATAGGTTGCGAGGAAGTTCCGCGGCTGCCGCTACCCTTTTCTCGGCGCGGCGGCGGCGGCGCGGTTACGTTGAGCAAACCCGGGGACGAAATGCAAATTTAATGGATGAATTTCAGAAGGTACACAGGAACCGCGGGCACGCGATACGTAAGATTCATTTTTATATTGCCTTTCCGCGGGCTCGCCTCCGCCCCGCCCGCGCCGGGAGCTAAGCCCGCGCAGAACGAATGGTTGCTTAACGTTTTTTACGACCGCGACATTTCCGGAATACGAAACGACGAATGATACCAGCGTTAAGTGCACGGGCCGGGCCGCGAGAGAAAGGGAGAGAGACGTATGACGCAAACAGGAAAGGGTGATCAATCTTTGGGTTCGGCGGAACGAGTTTTCGGGATGTTTGGACTGGAGCTAGAAATGTTGCGCTTTATCCGGCCTCGGATTCGTTGATCCGGGTTCAAACGAAAATACCCACTTGTTTTTAGACGCGTGTTGTACATTCCGCCGTGTAAACAGAAATCGCGATATAAAAAATGAATGAATTATCTTTTCGGAGAGTGCGTCGAACGGTACAAATGGCCCGGACACGGTTTCAATGGATTCGCAAATCGACGACAAATGATGGATTCCTTTGCGCCGCCGGCGAGAGATCGATGCAAGTAACAAGTCGGCCGTCGTCCATCATTTGCCACCGATTTCGGTAATCGCCAACAGCCGTCGCAGCTCTAAGAGCGGACCTTTTACTCGGGAGGGAACCGCAGTCGCTGAATTATGTACAGCGTCAAAGGTAGGTGATAATCCGGAACAGGGAATGCTAAAAGGCAGGTCATTAAGCGCCCGTGTAACTGTAACTTCTACCCGGGGATGAAAAGGGCCAGGAGGCGGACGGATGAATCGACGGCCACCCCTGCCTTTTGGAATTCGATTCGAACTTTCCCTTCACGTGAGCCAACACCAAAATGCTTCGACAACATGTAAACCCTTCATCTTATCCAGAGTCGTCGAGTTAATTCAATTAAATTAGGTTTGCACTGGTGCTTAATTTCTTATTTATTTATTTATTTAATTATTTAATTCACGGGTAATTAACCCTTTTACATATTGAAGAGTAAAAAAAAGAAAAAAAGAGAAAGAGATATTATAACGACTGAGAAGCAAAAAAAGAACAAAGCTTTCTTCTAATGACTGAGCTGGAGTCAATAAAAATGTCAAAAATGTGACAAAATCTGTTGACAAAATTTTATGATTCTTATTCTTTTATGACTCTTATCTATTTTATATAATTAATGATGCTTCTAATATTTTATTATACCTCTTGTAAATTTCCAGATTCACTTTAGATGGATTCTTAATTTTAAACAATCACGATTCTTTAAATAGCGTTGAAGTTCTCAGAGAAGAGTAACCGGAAATCAGAAGAGAAGTTGTCTTTGTAACCGTTTACGCTCTCGATAGAGTGACCGAGTGGCCGAGGGTTGAAAACGTTCTCGAGGAGTTCGCGGCTGCTCGTCCCGGAAGGAAGGAAGGAAAGTGCGCGAAAGTTGCCAATGTGCCTCGTGTGTAACGAGAAAAACCGAGCTGGGAAAAATCTGAGCGGAGCGCGATAGAGGAGCGAAGTTACCGGCTCGATGAGAGATAACAAACTTCATCTTTCTTCACAATGGACGCGCCTTGAGCCACGGAACGCGGACAGGTGTCTATAGATATTATACACTCCTCTCCATAAGTAACCAGGCAGTCTCCAAGGGAAGATCGTTGACAGGATTTCAATAGATCTATACAAGATTCTGGATCGGAAATTGTGTGCTACTTAAGGAGGTTTATCCGGTTAAGGAATTAACAGATAGATCCCCCCAAAAAATTTGGTAGTCTTTATCAGTATACCAGGACATCTACAAAAAATTTTTAAATCATTTGGATACCTTAATGATGAGATATTAATATAAATATTTTTTACAATTTTACATGTAGTCATATGGAAAAGAGTGAATTCCTAGACTTCTATCGCTAATTTATTAGGTATTGACAGACAGTTTTGAATGAAACTTATGTCATATTAAAGAAAAACATTTAACGAATATTTTAATTGTAAATTTAGGTAGATTTGGTGACTATGAATCGAGAAATAGATAAACACAACAAACGAAATCTGCATCTTTTATCAGTAGATAACGTCCGTTATTAACATGTACGCTAGTCAAGCAAGCTCCCCTTTTCTATAACTTGTATTTGACTTGCTATGTACCAGATGAACCTCCTTAAAATGACTGACTAAGGCATAAAAAATATCAAAAAGATCTAGAGTGATTTTACATAATTGTTCTACGACTATTCTAACAAAAGAGTTGATTTCCATGATAATAACTTCTACGCGTTTATGTTCGCTCTTTTTAAATCCACATTCGGACTGTACCACTCCTTGCGAGAGGTAGATCATTTTTGCTGGAAATTTAGTTGACTCTCGAGCTGTCCGCTGGAAAAATCTGTTCGCTATTTTTCTTCCCGTTCCTTCACCCTAGTTTTCGGCAAAAGGGAAATGGCTTCGAAAAATGTCGGCCATTTACTATTTGCGTCGACTTGTTTCGAGGCCAGAACGAGGCTCTCGCGGCGGAGGAGAGAGAGGCAAGAGAGACTAGATTGCTTTCAAACGGTGAAAAGGAATGATTGAATGATGCATTGTGCGGGCAGGAATTGCACGCGCGCGTATAGGGAATCGCGGCTACGACGCGCCGGAGGCGGATTTATTCGA
>SMSR01013187.1:9870-42702 GCA_019453355.1 Ceratina japonica | reverse complement strand
CCCGAGAGGAGTAGGACAAGCCGATCCGCGGACGAGGCGGTGAAACGGGAAGAGAAAGAGGGACGGACGTAAGGGCCGGGTACGTCGAGGCCGGTGGAGCAGTGCCACAGGACGTTAAGTACGTCTCGTAAAAATTCCATCGAGGCAGCGTCATTTTGCCGTGTCTAAGGGGCTACGGTACGCCGAGGTCTGACCTGGGGATTGGATAGGCAGGTCCAAGATTAAGGGCCGCCCATGGAGGATCGGTTCGGGTACGTCCCATCCGCGGAGGTGGTGCTACGCGTAGAAGGGGATTCGAACTCGAACGATCGCGCTCCCTCCTACGGAACGCGGTTCGAGGCGGTCGAGAGAGAAACGCCTGCCCCCACAGGAACACCGTGCCGGAGATAGCCGTCCCCGTACCATTTCGAGTCACTGGCTTGGCCTGGCCTGATAGCGAGCCGCCAAATCCTCGTACCTCGTTTTTCCATCCACGTATTGACGTTTCGTACGCGTCCGCCGCGGCGACATGCTCGAGTTCGATACTGGCCGAACAACACCGTGTGCTTCGCAGCCGTGACAGTGCCGCGACGCCGATACGTCGGGCAGCGCGAGTGAAAATCCGTTTCCTGTGACGAACGAGAGGGGGTGCGGATCCGTTCCAAAAGCTACGAGGACCCAGGGTTATTCTTTCTCGCGAAGGATCGCGGTTCAGGATGGTTGACCGAGTGAACAGTGCGTCTTGAGTTCCTGCGACCTGACGTTATCGTTGGACTGTTTCTCTCTGTGCAAAGGTAAGACTGTTGTAATGGGTATTGCGAGGATGCCGCGTACGGAACGACGAAAGTTTTTGTGGATGTCGTAGGAGGGTCTCGTGATGTAAGAGGAACTGCCTGAACGATGACTAGAGACGATCCTATGAAAATTGCAATGACAGTGCATCGTTAAGCAAAGGAACTGCAACGAAAAGTGTTCTCGTAGTGTTTGTTCGCACGCGAACGCGCGATGACTTGTTCGATGGAGGACGGTGCACGGTTGGAAAATGCGCAAATGCGTGAAAGCTCGGTGGACGCCAATTGATTGAAACCCGTATAAGGAAAGTCATGTTCGTGTACTGAAACAACGCCAAGACTGTTGACTCGTTTAAGTCAGTTCTCGTCGACTTTTCCGAAGAACCGATTCCGTCGCGGATATCCGACGATCGCCGATCGGGAATGTGCACCACGGAAATGACAGAATCGTACACGATGTCGCCGTCGACGACGGTGTCTTCCAGCGCCACGACGCCGGGCTGCCTGGGATCGCCGGCTCACCGACGGACACCTTGCAGGAGTTCCCCCGGTCGCGGCGACGTCCAGGACGACGAGGACGAGATCTCCGTAGGTTGCCCTAGTCCTCTGCCCCTCGTCGTAGTCGCACCCACCGCGGAAGAGGACGAGAGGTTATCCCAGTCGAGGGAAGAGTACGTGGATCGACTCAGCCCTCGAAGAAGTTACACCAGAGACTCGGTAGTCGACGACGAGGACAGTTACTCCCGTAGCGGCGATTATCGAATGTCGAACGGCAGACGAATGCGTACGCACGAGAGCAGCGGCGGAGACTCGGTGACCACGTTGAGGGACGAGGAAGAGGACGACGAGGAAGAGGAAGAAGTGAACAGTAGGACTAGTAGTAACGGTGCCGCGGCAGCCGGTGCCACGGACGACTACTTCAAGCCTTTGAAGCGTCTGAAGATGGTGCAGATGCAACAATCGGACGAGGAGGATGAAAGAGATCGGGACGCGAACGAGCGGGGAGTCAAGTCTTTCAGTATCATGGATATTCTCTCGCACAGACCCAAGGCGAAAATCGTCCGTCCATGGGACACGGTCGAGTCGAGCTTAAATCATCACCATCATCGGCACCATTTGCATCAACAGCAACAGCCTCAGCATCAGCATCACTTGCATCCTCACCATAACCATTCCGCGACGGCCAGAGATCTGTCCTTGATGGGGATGTCCTTAGCGTCCATGTCCGGTTCCATCAGTGAACCGCCTCTCAGCAGCTCGTCCTCGTCCGGCAGGAGCTCCGTTTCCGATTCCGGAAGCCCGGACCCCCTGGCTCACCATCATCACGGCCTGCATCACAGCATGCACTCGAGCCTGCATCACCCGACGTTGCAACAGCATCAGCAGCTCAAGAGAAAATCGTCGCAGCAACACGGTTCTCAGAGCGGGCATCAAGGAAAGAGGACTACGGGGCAAGGAAGTCCTCTGGATGCTCTATTCCAGATGACCAGCAAAACGTTCGACGCCGGCGAGCACAGTCAGGGTGAGTTTCCTCGGATGACACCTTCGAAAACGATGTACACACGGTATAAGGAGATAATTATTTGATAATGGAATTGGTGGCGCATGAACATTGTTATCTGTAAGAAGCATTGGTTCAGAACAAGTGACTGTAACGAGAAACGGAAGACGGAATTACTGGAAACGGGGATTATACCGTAAAATGCATGATGGGGCAACTGATTACGTGTATCGTGTTTCAGTCGCACCTTGTATAACGTCACGATGTGGCGGTGTGACCGGTGAAACAATGGGCAACGCGATTCATTTGCACATGCAAATCTTCACGAGCCGTTCTTAATAGAATCGAATGGACAGTTTCTTTATTAATGGTCGAGGCTCGCTTTTGTGCTCTCATCGCGGTAACACCGATGAATGCAGGCCTTAATTTTGATTGATGTTCTCGTCGGGTTCGATCGGCCCGTCCACTCGCCGTCCTTTCGTCGATATCGTTTATGTCACGACGTTATTGTTTCGGATAGCGCGATTAATTGAATCATCTTAACCCGGAGTCGCACGATTCCCACTTTCCAACCATCTTGTTTACGTGCAAACGTGAAAATATTAATCATCTTATCATAAACGACATTATGTCTTCGTCAGCCGGTCGTAATGCGTTGGCTCCAACAGAAAGCAGTTGATTATACTACTCTGCTATGACATAAAGTACTCATCTGTTCGTCACCCATCTGTGACAATCCGCGTTGAATGACACGCGAATGCGATAATTCGGACAATGAAATAAGCGTGCGGTGGCGAAAAAATAAGCGGGGGAACTTTTTTATGCACACACGAAAATTCCTTCAGGACGTTGATAATGTTTGTACTTAACAAAAATATTGAACTCGCTGCTGTATGTATGTACATTCGATGAGGAAACTCTGTTAGGCGAACAAAAAAGGTCTTGTGGAAAAGGAGTCGTGTCGGTTTTACGATCGAGAGAGAGAATTCTTTGTGAAAAGACAACCGTTAATTTGAACCAGAGTAACAGCGATGTTGTATTCGCGACGTTTGAATCTCGAGTGAGAAAGTAAGAGAGCAAACATCGAATGTCAGCATTTCCAACGATTAGAATTTACATGAAAACAATTTGAAATTGACGAATTTTGAGAATATTAGATCGATTGCCAAAACAAACTCATTAGTAAGTGGGTCTGTTATTTTTCTTTTGCACGACATTTCGGTAATTAGAGCGGCCCTTTGATGGTCCCCTTCGTCAGACAGATCTGTTACAATTTTTAGGTACGAAAGACGCGTGCACGAACGCTTGATATACATACGTACGCGTACACGTTACCAAGTGCTACTTTTCAGAAGCACGCTTCTTCGAACGCGACTAATATTAGTAGCCGCTTGTGCCGCCTGTTACGAGACGCTCCGTAATTGAACGACGATGACATTTTTCAGCGAGGCTTCGCTAGGTATAACACGGTGTCCGATCCTAGATGCGGTCTGATTGCGGTTGCGATTGATGGTACGCGAGGGACAAGCTTAATGGAACGCATCATGCGCTAACTTGATGTGTGCCATCGATCGGTAGTCGTTATTTATTCTGTTTCTTACTAAAGGCATTGATTCGCGGTAACTATATCCATCTCGGGTAGTAACAAATAGGCTCTAACTGTCCCGAGTTACTTAACTCGAAATTTTCGTCAGTATAATTCACTATTGTTTTACGTCGTCGATATTTACAATTTTTATATTGATTTTTAAGTGGATATGCTCTAGTGAATCCTTCCTGATCCGAGTTCGTCTATGATCATTCTCGAACGGGATAGTTTCAAAGGTACAGAGATACTAAGAAGAAGTAATGGATCGTAAAAGTTCTATCCCCACTTAATCATGCTACAGCCGACCCTCCAGGCTCTAATGGAATTATAATTTCACCGGAGACGCAATAAACGCAAGAATCTCCTTAAGGAAGGCTGTTCCTAGCATCACGGAGGTTCTCTTGCATATTAGTTTGATACTAAAAAATTAGATTTACCGATATCCTCTAAAATCGGCAACGTAAACGTAGACTGACCCGAATTGTGTCTGGAGTTCACTCCCGACGTTTCGTTGGTCAACTGACCTGCAGTAGTAAAGATCTAGCGAAGGATACGCAAACATCCGAACTCCTACTTCCTAGAGAAATCGTAAAACCCGATTTTCCAAAATCTACAGCTCCCTTTCAGGGCTCTACTTTCCGGACCCGGTAAATTGAACGTGGCATCGTTAGTGGCGTTAAAATCGTCGAAAAAGGGTGAAGGTCCGTATCAATCATCATAAATTTAAGGGTTTGTGAAACGGACCGAATATTACCTGCGAGGAAAGCCGTTCGACCACGATTCTCTTGATAGTTCACTATTTACACGGTCTGTGCAAATTGTTGTACAATACAGCTGCATGCTGCATATTTGTTGAACTTTGGGAACGATGGGAACAATTCTATTTTTCGCTACCTAAGCTATGTAAACATGCCTTTTTTTTTCTTTGGGGGCAGCTGCAACGGAATTTGAGACACTTTCTAAATTCTTATTGTCCACTTAGACTAAACGAATCCTTTATTTTCGAAATAAGACGTTTCACACGTACCTCTGAGATTTCTAACAGGGACTATAAGAAACTTGTATTAGAGGGAAATGTAAAAAACAGTATAACCTGGTGGTATGATTCATAACGATACAATGAATCTGATTCGAATGGATTTACGTACTTCCTTAGTTGTTTACTACCCCATATAATGGGACAGGGATGCGTAAACGCGGCCAATTGAGGAGGCAATCCTCGAATTATTTAATATTCTCCGTCACCCCGGTGGCAGGATAATGACAAGGAAACGGCATCGCGACCTTAGGCACCTGGATTGTTCGGGCATCAAGACATCGTTCATCATTTTCATACCGCACTTCCGCTCGCTCGTCCAATTACCTTCTCGGGTTGCGAACAGTGGCGGCGGCGGAGGTGCCGCTGGAAGAAAAAATTTCACGACGGACGTCGGGCTACAGCGAAGTGAGTCGGCCCTTAAAAGGAGGGGGGAGGAAAAAAAAGAGAAGAAGTGGAATAATAAAAGAAGCCCCGTTCTCTGACGAAAGGACAGTTTGGCATTACGTTTGAGGGGCGCGTAAGAGGCGCGTATTATCCCAGAAGACGAGCAGACGTGGATGGTCGCGCGCATAAACACGCTTCTTGTCACGTCCGTGTGCGTGACGGTGCGCCAGGACCAGTACGCAATTTTAGGCCCACCCGTATACACACGCGGTCGCCGATCTTCACGCGAGTAATTTATTATGTGGCGCGGCGAGAGCATATGTCTCATTTGCATATAGCGTGATACAGAAAACGCGAGCCACCACTTCCGACGGCGAAGGCCAATAAGCGAAACATTTCGATAAAAGAGACCGCTGCCACTTTTCCTCTTTTTTCTCTCTATGCCGCGTGGCCGTGGCGGAACGCACAAAGGACGAGAGGTAGAGGAAATGAAAACTCTTCAGGTTCTCTGAATCGTGTTAAAGAACGATTTAGATCAATTTTCTCTTTGGAGAGATTACTCTATTTCAACTGGGATAGTGTGTAGATACGTAGATAAAGACTGACGCTACGTGAGAGACGTTCGTTGGCGAAATGATTAATTCTCGTGAGAACGTCGATTATCCTTAAACTCCATAACCTTTGACGAACATCTGACAAGGAAAAAGTCTAAACGGGAATTCGTTACGATTCGGGCGGCGTTCGCCCCGTGGAAAGCGTGTCCGGCGATTTTTATCAATTTTAAGTTTAGGCCAAAATGCCACTTCTCAAAGCCGCGCAAGGGCGTTTATATGAGAGAAAGGTCGAAGGAAGAGGGCAAAACAGAATGGGGAACCCGAGTTTTGCCTCGAGCATCGCGGCGTAAAAGCTGGTGTTCATTCGCTTTACGCAATTTATTATACGTTCTTTAAAAGGGCTGATATTAGCAGAGAGGCAACAACTACAATTCCGGGCCATTACGATTCCGTGATTGGATGTACGCGTATTAAAAGGCGACCTAGATAAATGAAATTCGATCAGGGAACTTGTCTTGTTTTCACAATGTGCAGAAGCTCGACTTATAAACTTTCATTTTTAATTAAACGCTCTATGAAAATTGTTTAGGGAATAATCATCCTGCTCGATTGGGAACTTTCTAATTCATACTTATATCCAAAGCCTCAACGATTTTTTAAATTGTTCGTGGGAATCGTGATGGTTTTACTAACTAGGTGGCCAACAAAAGAATCAGTTAGGGAACAGTATACACAATTGAATATGTATTTGAAAACGTAAGTAGCTTGGTTTCTCATCACGGCTTGCGCTGACTTCCAGTGGAATTGGATGAATTTATATTATCTCGTAGGTTCTCGAGTCTGCTGGGGGTTCGATCGGGATCGTTTTTGCGGCCGATTCGTATTCTCTTCTTTGCCCCGTACCACCCGGAATACGCATAAAATGTGCTGTTGTTCACACGAGAGAGATCGGGGCCCGGCCGATCCGAGGGCCAGTTTTCTTCTTAGCGAAGGCCGCTTGCGGTCTCGGGACCAGAATTACGACTGATATCGAATCGGAATCGTTCGTAATATCATTCGATACGTGTTCCATTACCGCCCGGCCAAGCCTGACCCTCGGGATTCAAATTAGATTACCGGTAGGTTAGGTACTACCGATCGTACGTATCGCCCGTGTCCTCCTGAGAAACTCGCATACTTACATGTCCATTCGCGTCATTTGAATATATGCACGTAATCTCTCATGTTCGTTATTCCGAAGCTTCTATTAAATTGTGTCTTATGATCCAGAAGTTAAACGTAAACGATTCTTATTTAGTTGAACACGATTTTATTTTCCTGAATAGAGATAATTTCGTTCTCGCGTCCAAATGTGATATTTTTCTATGTATAAATGGTCATGAGCACGTACGTCTGTATTTTTATGTACGAATGTGCAGACGGTGCATGTACAGAAACGTAGACATCGGCGAGAACCGTAGGAACAGAGAGAGGGCCCGAGGGTTTCTACAACACGGTAGCCTCACGTATACGCAATTTACTTCTGATTATTATGCTCTCTATACTTACGCGGCATTCTTATCTCGTCTTCCCTTGCTCCTCCTTCGTCTGCTCACCACATGGTTCCCCTTCTCTCTGAACTGTTTCTGGCCCCTTGTCTCAATATTGAATTTCAACGATGCCCTGCACGGGAATCGATCTATAATACCTAGCTAATCATTACTCTCGACGATAGCCAAACTTGTTAGATCCTTAGAATGTACACGTCATTCAATATCGTGTTGATATTTATTATCATTTAATTTCATCATTCATCTCTTTTGACGACGAACATCCGTTACGTCTCCAGTACTTATATTCTCAAAGAATCGTTTATATCGCACCGATAAGTCTTATTGTTAAAATGTAGACGTCGATTTTCAATTCCTATCATCTTACGCTTGTTACGCAGTCTCGGAGCTGGCAGTCGGCTTCGGCTGCTTGTTGAAGCCTCTAGCTCATTATCGGGGATGCTACTGTACAGGGTGATTCCGGGAGCTGGGTCGGGTTTCTTCTGATCGTAATCTCTCGGCACGAAGTATACCCTGTGCGTCTCGTTGCACGTCGGCAAGCATTGTTTCTGCTTCACGCGCGTTCGATAGCATCGTATACGCGATTACGATGTTACCAAAAT
The DNA here is from genome assembly GCA_019453355.1 of Ceratina japonica. Classification (NCBI taxonomy): domain Eukaryota; kingdom Metazoa; phylum Arthropoda; class Insecta; order Hymenoptera; family Apidae; genus Ceratina; species Ceratina japonica. The sequence goes on along the minus strand of SMSR01013187.1, from coordinate 34,714 downwards.
TACGGTCCGGCCACTATTTCGGTATCACCCTCTACTGGTACCTCTCGATTCTTCCCAGGATCTTCAGTTTTCAAGGTTCAACATCGAGCTCATCAAGCAAACCCTAACAACACCGCTTCTACTAAAACGTGTGTATTGTTATATCTATATATACTTACCTTCTCCTCTCTCCGGAGTATTTTAGCTGAAGAAAGATACGCCATAAAACTCAATTGGACTTTCCGATCCGATCGGTCAGACCTGAGATTCCCGGGCATCGCGTTTCCTCTCGTTAATAAGCCGCGTTAAATCGACGCCGATTCGGCTGGTTTAACTGGTAAACGAGGAATCGATCGGCAAATTGTATCTCCTCCTATCGGAAGCGGCGCGCAACGACGCCCGGTCCACTTTGCGTGTTTTTATCGGCTCTACCCGGTTCAGCTTTTGCGCTCGTCTCGCGTTTTCGTGTTTACCTCAAATTACCGCCCCGAGTCGATTTTTTTCCCCTTTCACGGGCGCGCGACGCAGCTCGTGGTGTTCCTTCTCCCGTTCGCGGAACACGCATATAACAGTTTCTCGGACCGGGTTTTTACCCCGTCCTCGGCTCGATCCTAGCGCGATCTCTCTACGCGCGACAGCCCGCAAACCCGACCGCATCTTGCATCGTAAACAGCTCTCGCATCTCGCTACGGAGGGATTTTCTCCCTTTTTGCCGGTGGACCCGGTTCCGCGGGACAATCGAGCGTAACGACGACGACGACGACGACGACGATAGGCTTCTAAACTGTGACTCGCGTATCGAACAGCGTGAACAAAAGATATCGCGTTGTCAGATAACGATCGGGCTGTGTGTGTTGTACAACAGGTTTGTCGGGACGAGAAATCAGCTGCGGTTGGAATTGTTCCAATTCGAGCGGAGAACTCGTTTTATGAGCTAAGTCGTTTAATGCCGTTCGACGTAATTAGATAAATGAAGTGCGCGAAGTTCGACAGTAGTTTAATTCAATAGAAAAGACTTGAAAATCGTTAGACCTAATATCAAAGTAGACATCGACTGACAGCTGACTAATTGCGAGTAATGCATGGATGTCAACTTGTTATTAGTTGGCAATTAGTCTAATCTCTTTTTTCTACAGGTGCTTAGTTGGTATCGTTCACGCACTCTGTTTGGCATTACGTTTGTTGCGTAACGCCAGCAATGGCAGCGACGAACGTAATTATTGAACACAAAGTTCTAGCTCAAGTGTTAGTCACTATGGAGGTTGTATCTCGGGATTAACGGATAATAAACGAGACGACGAAAATATTTGCGGACAATTCAATAATTAATTAGAAAACGTTTATGTATAATTAAGTTTGTTTCTTCATTCTAAGCGGCTTTTTATAATCATTTTGTAGTTGCATAATTCTAAACGTTTCTACAAGGCAATGAATGGTGAACAAAATGCGCATGATGGTTCTACAATTTCGTTCAACGTTAACTACGTTAAAGTTAATCTTTCTGGATCCGCCAGATATTCGTAAAAGGAATAAAGCAATGCGAGAATAGACTGCTTGCTTGGACGTTTTTTCAATTCTTTTATTACAATCCTCGGAAGTTTACCTGTGACTGCACTAGTCAATACACGAATAGTTGTATATTTCATTAGCGTAGTATTTGATTTTGATATAAAATATTTTGAATATTTCAATAGATCTCTTATGCAATTATTATATTTCTCCATCTCACGCCAAATCTAAAGTTCATCAATTTCAATTTATTTACGCGCGTTTTAATTTCAAACATTTTGCTATATGTAGAACGAATATGTTCGAATGAGTGCGACGTTGACAGATTTTATCAGAGGTTACTTCGCAAGAGCACAATTGTTTTATTAACTTTTATTGTGAGTGTCAGAAGTCATGAATGGTTATTTTAAAAATACGTATGTATTCTTCAAATATTTGTTTAACCCTACACAAAATTTCAAGTAAATTGTATCGTTAATTGTGTAGATATTCGTCAATATAGTCGATGAGAATTCATTTTCCCATAAGACTCTGAGTAAAATTCGTAAATTTTTAAAACGTTATATGTATCTCGGTTATAAAGCAATGAAGAGCCTTGAAATTTTTACACAAATCCTTTTATATGCAGATTAAAACCCCTGTAAAATTTTAACTAAACCTTATTGTTAATTCAATTATCAAGTAAACTCCCTTTTAACTATAGAAATATCGACACAATTTTATGACACGTTGGACAGGGGCTACCTAATATACATTTCTAATAGAGATGAAGACTTATGGTCTTTTCCGTGTGAATGCCGAGTTCCGAAGAATCAGGCACTCGATTTTAGCTCTTTGAGTTCCCCGCATTTTGTGGTCTCTGGCAGTCAAAACGAGATCTTTTTCCTCTGACTAAAGAGAACATGCTAAATAGGTTGAAGGACCCCACTCGAATTTCCGTATCCTTGAAGTTAGGCTAGAAGGAAACACGAGGCTGAATCAAAGGAAAAATGTGTAGGAGGGTAAGGAAAGTAGGAAGGAGGGTAGGTCGTTCGTTTCAAGTTGTTGTGACAGTTTGCCGAACAAACAAAACACCAGCCGCCTCTTTTCGGTTATAAGAGGACGAGACGTAGAGAGAGAGAGAGAGGGAGAGAGAAAGACTCCGGATGCCGGCAGAACTTTTTACTCGATAAGCAGGCACCCCCGCTGCGTTAAGTGACCAGTCGGTTTTCGAACAAGTGTGTGCTGCCTTTTTCGAGTAAGACACCCGACTCTCGTACACCCTCGCACGATGATCCTTAGGCCGAACCGAACGTCGGGTCTCTAGGGTTCCGTTGCACGTTGCTTTTACTCCTCTTTGTATTTTCTCAATGCTTCTTGTTGAACGTTACCTATGATTTGTCGGTAACAGTCAGAATTCCAATATTCGTGCAAATTGTTTCGCAAGGCTATAATTGTCGATTGTTTTTTTTTTTATATAAAAAAAGTTTTATTTCACTGTGTTCCTTTACAATGTATGGCCCATAAAACTTCGACAAAAGAATGCCAACAGTAACAAAATTATCGTCACAATGCCCAATGCTGTGGGTACTCGCGGACGCGCAGTATTACTTTTATAAATTTTTAAACATATAGTAACGAAACATAGAGCAACAACGCCATGCGGTGCTTACATTTGCTGAAAGACACTTTATATTGAGGAAAAGTAGAGAATTGTCGATTGTATACTTTTACAAGTGATTTCCCACACATTTTCGTCAATTCCATATTTACGGGTTCTTCGCTTTTCAACGAAATTCTGCAGAACGGCAGCACATGTTGCGGAAATCTTCGGGGACTACAATAAGCGAGTAAAAATCGGTGGACAGATGGTATGTACGATAGGCGGGGAACAACAGCGGATTCGATTCATTTCGTGCGGGATACGCGTACAGACAGACTGCTTCCCTGCCGCCGCTTTCCTCGCGGTGGCAACAAGGCAGGGCTCGAACGCGAGCCGAACGGCCTATTAATGCACGCGAGAAACCCTCGATTGGCCGTGGAAATTATGACGCTGTCGCCATTCGTGCAACTTTGTATTACACGGGCTGGCTGCCGTGCTAGCAAAATCACCGGGTACGAAGTTGTAATAAAACGTCACGGCCAGTCAAATTGGACGTAAATTGATGTTAATGATATCATTTTAACCGGGGAAAGTGTGACGTGCACGGATGCTCCGCGCATCCTCTCTATAAAATTAGAAGGTCCGCCCGACATTATAAATCTTTCATCGATTTCATTTCGCACGATAATGCCGTCAGCCGAGCTAAAAAATTGTTGATAATAACGATTCACTTTGCGCATGCTTTTAAACACAACGGTTCGCGGTAGTTCCTCTCTGAGATAGTAATATATTATTCAATTATTTTTCCCCGTACCGTATCTCATCAGCCGTTCATATTCTCAACATTCTACAACTTCATTTGCATTTCCGGGGAAATTCATCTAGCAGAAATTCAGCATCCGGTAAGAGGATGGATCCCAGCCCGGGGTTTCCTAATTTTCGTGGAACGTAATTCAGTGGACGCGTTACGTTCAAGCAATTCCCTCGGAGTTGTGGTGTAATCTCGGTGCCGCGTTCCTCTCGACAGGATTTCCACCGATAACTCAATGAAATTAGCGGGGGGGACATAGAACGTTGCTATTGCGGCCGAATAATTCTCAATTAGTCGGTGGGACGATCGCGACTCGCTAAGTCGTATTTATGCCAGTCGTTCGAGCCATCGTCCCGGCTTGCTCTCTCGCCTTCGGCTTCGTATTACGCCGTGTGCCCCACGGGAGATTTATGCGATCGATCCGTCTCAGTTTGGATCCCCGCGTCCAATAATCACTATCCGGCCCGTACCAACGTCCACCCCCGTCTATTTTTTTTCCCTCTCGGCCCGTGGCGTGTACGCCACCGCAAACTGCCGTAGCGACGCGTGCCCGAAGAAAATCGCTCCCGTAGCGACGATGCCGGCTCCGTCCGGGGATTTCCTGCCGCGGCGGCGATCATCGCCGACCCTCCACGGAGCAAATAGAAATAAATTTCACGCAGATTACGCGACGAACGGCGTCCCGTTTCACTCGATTTTTATTGAGCTCTCGCCCACCTTTATTGCCCGCTTTCGCTTCTTGATCCGTGTGATTCATTTCTCGGGACAGTTCAGTCGACGCGTGTACGTAGAGACTCGTCCCATGTGGTTCGAACGAACGAATTTCTTTTCATTTCTTCGCGCGGGAACATCGTTTACCGAAATGTCGCGGGCGTGCACGCGTATCCTACGCGAAACGTAGAAATCGAATTTAATACGCTCGTCATCGACGATCGCTCATTGTCCTTTAAAAAATGCATAAAAAGGAGTAAGAGTAAAAGGGAGATAGGAGAGACAGTCGAAGTCGAAGTCACGGACAGAACGAGGGGGCGAGAGGTGGAATCTTTCGAAGGCTTCTATAATAGCTTTTACGGCGGCGGACGACGGGGCAACCACCGTTGAAATTGATTTTCGCGTGTCACGTATTTTTCGGCAGGGGCGAGAGGTGATTGTCAGAGAGAAGCGAAGATGCCTGCAGCAGAGCGGCTTCTTTTTGCCTCTCTTCTCTCTCCTCTTTCGCGACCTGTCTCTATCCCTTTCTCTCTCTCTTTCACTCTCTTCGCCTCTCGTTTCGGGCTGGTAGCAAGCCGAGTGTGTACGCACGAAAAAGCCGCGCTCGGCTGCCGGGGAACACGGCGCAGACACGGCGACGAACACCGAACTGAAATGAAAAGGGTAGGAAAGGGAGAAAAAGGAGAGCTCGGTGGAACGGCTGCGAAACGCGAACCGAAACGGCACGGGGAAGAGGGAGAAAGGGAGAAAGACAAACGGATGGACGGAAAGGAAAGAGCGACGCAGAATAGAGCCATAAAGCCTTTTCGCGTCAAACCGCGTGCGCTCCGAGCGGGCGTTCTCTTCATTCTTTCGAATTCGAGACTTCCGTTCGAGGAGCCTCTTCGCCCTGTGTTCCGATTCTTGTTAGATAGAACCTGAAACAGCCGTTTCGAGCGGAGCAATAAGAAGAAGGAAGACGCGACACACAGAATGAAGACGTGAGGCGGTCGTGAAATTGGCTGGCGAACGCGCCGATTTCGGGGAAACATCCTTTCATTCTCAAATCTGCGTCTATTCTAACGTAATTAGGTCCTCGGTGAATTGGCACTGTTCCGTTCGTATTTTATTTTCCTTCCTTCCTTCCTACCATTCTTCTTTCTGGATTTCTCGATTCCGTTTCGTTTCTTTTCCGCCCCCCGTGATTTTCTTATTTTTATTTTGCATGCAAATCGTACACTGTTCGTCGGACGTTGGCGGCCCGCCTTCCACGAAACTTTACGACCGTGCTAATTCTTCCCGCTGCGGAGGTGCTAAGTGAAACAAAAGCCAGGGTCGCCTTGGACCGTCAAAGAAATGCGGCCTTTTTTCGCCTCCGTTGTTGTTCACCGGCATCGGGTATGCAAACGATCTTATCGGGATCGGGATCGATCGACTTCCTGCTCACTAGTGCTCGCCCGTAATTTCGCGCGCTGACGGCAACGAGACTCAGAAGATGTACGACGTATTAGCGTCTATTGTCGAGTCCACGTCGTTCTGGAATCTTTCTACAATTTCTCTTACGTACTCTGTCCAAGACATTTTCTATACTGGATACGTAAAACTCTGTGCTGCCAAACGTATTGCCAAAGATTAAAGCAAAGTCAAGGTATCTCGCTAAACGCATTAGAATTAAAACCCGAGTCGAAAATTTAACTATAATTTGAATCTTCTAAACCTAAATGTACCCCAGGTTAGGTCGACTAGATCTAAAAAGTAGAACTAGTAGAGTTATCTCAGAACTTAATATTTGATATAATTCTAATCAGAACCTATAAGTCCCTAAAAAATCTCAAATTATATTTTAGACCTTAAGAACCTTCAGTTCGTTCACGAAAGTAGTTATAATTTAGTTGTCCAAGTAAGAGATTGTAACCTAAAGGCCTATTTAAGGGTATATAAGATTTTTTTAGGATCCTCTGAAATATTTAGTGTGTTATATAAAATTATTTTACAAACTATGCGCATTTGAATCTGATATGCACCTGAAATGAATTATTCTGTTTATTCTTGTACTTCCTATTATAAATTTTAAATAAGGCTTTAAAACAATCTAATTTATACAATAGCATTTTTTTTATACAGCAACAAAACGAAAATTTGTGTTATTTGTTTACAAAAATTGTTAAAGAAAGATAATAATAATTTCGCCATAAATTGGGTGAACGTAAAAGGGATCTTGATCTACAATATGAGCCAAAAAAATGTAAGTATTACGGGGTCCTCTCAGTGCATATGCCGTCAAATGTTGCCAGCCAATGGACTTTTGAGGTCAATGTTAGGTTTCATAAATACTAGTATGAACCTACAGGATCTCTTCCTAAACTCTTGAAGTAAGATTTGAGGGACTAAATTATATTTTATAGACTCTATTTTATATCTATATCTTTTATAAGTGGACATAACAACTAAATGTAGGTTCAAATTAGAGTTAAATTTACTCATATACTCCTACACTCAAGATATGATTTCGACCTCCATATCCTTCTATAGGATAAATAGGTTCAAAACCATAATTACTTTTTCGACTCGGGAAGGCTTAGAAAGTAAGTGGTATCCAGCCGATTTAATTTGTTCGTCGACTTCTTAACAAAACGAGGCTCCTCGTTTATAATTAATCATCGCCCTTATCGTATATAATTAACCATTGCTTTTATTTTCATAGCTCGTGCTAGAGTCTCTTATATCTCATAATTCGCTTGAAGAATTCTGTTTAGTGGATATGATACTAGTAGTATAATAACGATCTCATGAATAGTACGCGATCTCTCGCGCTCCCGTCATAGTTTCTCGAATGCTATCTAAACCCGCAAGTTACTATGCCCGAGATACGTACATTTGATGTATATTTTATACGGCAAACGGCGACGGAACACCGCCGCGCCGCGAGGGTGATAGGCGAAAGGTGTGTGCCACGCATTGCTCAAATAGAATGTTATATTTCGTTAAAATGGAATGAGTTACGATTAAATTACCTTTCATTCTCGTCAAAGGAAATTATGTTTACCGATACAGAATTTCTCACGCGTAAAATAGCGTGTTTACGACACGAATGCATCATGTTATAAGTCGTAAAGTTTATTCGAGTATCTGCCATTTGATCAAATTATTCTCGCCGAAAAAAATTGTATTTTTTTCTTTAAGAATAGAAACGCAACGCTGTGGCGAAGTATCGCAATCGAGTATCGATTATCCGACGCACAGGTAGACGTAGAGGCGGTCTCGAACTTTCGTTCACGCAATCGGTAACAGGTGTATCGGTTACCAACTCATCGAATCGTCCATCCCCAAACGTAATCTCGGTTCGCAAGCTTGGCAACTGCCTATTTTTCTTCGCTTATGCTTTCACCGACGATTCCTGCATCCATGGAATCCCGTAGCTTCGAACGATAATCCTGTCTACTCTCGTCGGTTTGCTTACATTCACTGTATTATTCGTGGTGCAACTTTTCATTACGTGCATAAATCGGTTTTGAAGACAGATTTTATCAAAGGTTACTTCGCAAGAGCACAATTTTTTTATTAACTTTTATTGTGAGTGTCAGAAGTCATGAATTGTTATTTTAAAAATACGTATGTATTCTCCAAACATTTGCTTAATCCTACACAAAATTTTAAGTAAATTGTATCGTTAATTGTGTAGATATTCGTCAATATAGTCGATGAGAATTCATTTTCCCATAAGACTCTGAGTAAAATTCGTAAATTTTTAAAACGTTATATCTCGGTTATAAAGCAATGAAGAGCCTTGAAATTTTTACACGAATCCTTTTATATGCAGATGAAAGCCCCTCTAAAATTTTAACTTTTCCCGTACATTCACTGTGTTATTCGTGGTGCAAGTTTTCATTACGTGCATAAGTCGGTTTTGAAGCGCGCTCACCAGAATTATTAAGACACTTGCGCTCTAATTCAATTAGTAGGTTTCAATTAATCACCGAATGCACGACGGTTGTGCTGCACTGAAACGCAACAACCTTCTTCGAGCCGCGAAAAACAAGGCGATGAGAAGGAGTATTGCACAAGGGCTAATCGATCTGGAAGTCATTAGCGCATTAGGCATGATAGCCTGACTCGATACGCGAGCCCAGCACGGCCATGTTTGCTCTAGATTAATGTCCTGTGGACATGAACACCAGGCGTTTCGTATTCTTTAATTAGACAGTCTGGGAACGCTATAAACGTCGGTCACGTAGCTCGCCCAGCGTAAAAATCGAGCGGAGCTGTCGCGAGAGGTCTAATCGGAAAGATCTACGATTTTTTAAAACATCGCGGAAGGAAATAAAGTGGCCGAGGCCAGTAATGTTTCTTCACGATCGCTTCAATTGATTTCGCCTGTTCGTAGAAATGTAGATTAACGAGGTTTTCGTCTAACTTTCCTAATCCCACTTGGATATTTATTGAGTTGTTTGAAAAGTTCGTGTCGATTTTTAGTAGATGGATGAGGATAGGACTGAGTACATCAGAATGATCGAAAACAAATATTTGTATGATTCTTTAGGCATCTTTAGAAAAAGTCATTATTCATTAAGATTATGACGATGCTTAATAAAGTAGGTGTCACAAAGTGGAGCACAAATCGTAGTTACTACGTGATTTTATTCCAAAGAGTGATTGTTCTGAATAGAATAAGGTCCAGGGTATGCAATGTACCTTAAACTAACATCAAAACGAATTTTGTCTTGATTCTTCGAGAAGTAAGCACGTAAGATTGATTGGCATAAACGTCTACTTTATACACTCTGCAAGTTGCACGAGAGATGAATAAAAAAAAAAATAGCACGGATATAATTTAATAAATTAATAAATGTATATCAAAATTTATATATTCGCTGCCTTTAAATTTTCTACAAATATCGGCACGAACTTTCCGAACAACCCAATACTATTATTTCGAGAATTTCTGGCTGTTTGCGATCAACTCGGTTAGACCGTGTCAATTCAAGAGCTATAATAGCGATTCGTTCTTTGACTTTGATGTACGAGGAAAAGTTTTTAACCGCGGGTTAAGAAGAGTTTAATCGCGATCACATTTAAAGCCGTGTAACAACCGGCACAGTGGGCTAGCCATTAATTGAGTGACGTATTCGCATGGTTAGAATGACTTAGTCAAGCTAGCCGCTACTATCGGGTTGCAGTACCCTCGCATTAACCAGTCTACCTTACCTCCATCTTATAGACACGAGCAATCGAGCGACCTGGCTCGAGTCTCGAGCTCGGTTGAAATGAGTAACGAATACTTCATAAGTATTCGCATGGCTCGTGCGAGGGTATACATATGAAACACATACGTACGTACAGGTAGTACCTAACACCGANTTAATAATAAAAAAAGCTGGAGGAAAAATCGAGGCGCGCTCGACTACCGGCAAACTATTAACGTAATGAATCGTCGTATTAACGATAATCGCGTGTATCGCGATTAAAATTAATCGGAGTAATTATCGTCGGAGCTAGGGTTTACGACCGATCCGTAGAATGATTTATCCGGTCCGAGGTTATAATCCGCGTTTCGCGTAAAGGGTAAATCAAACGTAATTAAACTGCGTGGCAAAATTTCGCGGTCGTGCGCCGAACGACTCCGTTTAGTAACAACGGCGGACACCGAAAGAGACTGCGACCAGTCGTATTGTCCGGTGGCTTGTGATTTAAGATCGTTAAGAACGGTGGTGAAGTTTTTAATGACCGCGTACTTAAACGCGGAACTTTCGGTCCCAACTTCTGGCCGAGATAAGACCATTACGATACCGCCGTTTAGTACATTAATTCAATTATCAATGAGAAAATCTACCTATCTATAGCAGCGAGTTAAGAAACGGCGACTCCCACTGATTTAATTCCCGGCTAACGGTTAATGAGCCGCGAGATAATGGTAAAATCTCAGCTCGTTAACTAGGCGAGCCGACTAGGCACAACATTAGTGAACACGACGAATGGGTAGTGCTGGGTGGACCCCAGGTCGAAGAACCTGGCCGAGCAAAATTCGAGCGCGAATTAGGACCCAGATACTGTTACATGATTGAACTAGAACAAGGGCTCCTCCGCCGGGGTTAACGAGTGTTAGCTGTTACCACATTATAACGAGATATCGAACGAACCCCGCGCGCGCGGTATCGCGTTTCACCCTTAAAGAGTGGATATTACAGGAGATACACTGTCGGCGTGGCGTGGGGTGGTAGCGTAGTAGGTAAATCGGGAAGGGAAGGTAGCAGAAGACAAGGAAAATGTTATTCGGTAGCCGCCGAGAGTCGAGCATCGTCGTTGTTGCACACGCGATCCTCATTACGCAGGTATGTCGTGTCGTGATCGTTACCACGGCCCGCAATGAATATTATGTTTTCGTATCGGATAATAGCGACGATAACGCGATCAAATGATACCGGGAGACGATTTCCACCGATACGTTATGCTTGGCGGCGAAGCGTGCCGAGTTATTATCGCGCGTTAAAAATATGCATGTTTATCCGTTAAGGGAGGCGTGCCGCAAGAGAACAGACTAAAGCTAGGAGGGAGTTCTGCTTTGAGTAAAGTATTTTCAAAAGGAATAAAATACAAGGCTTACTAAGAAACGGAGAGGAAGAGGGAAAAGAATATCCGTTTAGCGATAATCACAAAGTAGCTGGTACTACAAGAAAAGCATAAACTCTTATGAGGACAGTCACGTGAACGTCATGTTGTAAGGTCTTATAGAACACTTTGTATCGATTCGTGGACGGTGACAATGTCAATGGCGTTCACGTGGAAAACAAACGGTTTACCCCTGTGGGGTGGTGCGCGGGTGTGGAGGATCGTAGGCGTAACGTGAAAATGAGCTTCCGGAGTGTGAATAACTTTGGTGTCGCGTTAGTAGCGGCGAACGGCAATGGGATAGGTGTCGCTGTCTCGTTCTACCGCGTTGTCGCGACCCCGAAAACCTGCGACATCGAGGGCGGAGACGTTACTAGGGGTTGAAGAGGACAGAAGTGGCGAGAGGGTAGCGCGTGGTGGAAGCGGCAGAGGGGGGCAACGGCATCGGTGTCGTTGCTGGGAAATCGGGCGGAAAATGGGAAATTCAGCGGCCTGGTGACAAATGGTTGTTCACCATCGAGGTGAAGCTCAGCTCGAGGTGTTAGACGAAATCCGGGGAACGGGGAACGAAAGAGAGGGAAACAGGGACGACGTTCTAGGGTTTAGGGGTGAATACACTGCGCGGACGTTGACCAGTAACGAAACTGCTTGGACGAGAAATTCGCGGATCGACCATTGCAACGGACTGACGAGGTCGCGGAAAAAAAAAAATAGGGTTTACCTAGCTATTCCGTCCAATTTTATCATACATATGTATGTAATTTGAAATTGTCACAGAACGCGAACAAGGTCGATTGAAGCGTAGCGTTACGTATTCAGCAGCAATGAAGGTTGTGCTATAACTTGACACTTTTTACGGAATCAAACGGAATACATTAACCGAAAACGTCTGTGGTACAATATACATATGTATAGGCGCATAAGACACTACCTTCTCTGTAATTTTTTTCCATTACTGTCTAGCTGTTTTACAAATCAGCGTACGACACTTGGAAAGTAGATGCCAAAAGTTTTCACGATAAAAACGATCAAGTTTAAGTATTCGACGTTAACCGGTTTTTCCTCGGATAACAATCTCGAGTAGATAGGCTGCCGGCGTCGGGGGAGGTTGGATGCCCGAAGAGAATGTATCGGCATAGCTGAGATTTTATTAAGCGAACTCTGCCGTTGGGGGTCTCATAAATCGATCCATTTATTTTACGAGTCAAGAGCCCCGAGGCATTGTGTCGAGTCTCTCGAAAAACCACTTTTCCGATACACAGACTTCGGTCGCTTCTTCCTTTTCATCTTGCGGATGGATTCGAACGAAAGGCCCGCTAGCCGTTTCTGGTAGAAATCTCTTAGGAACGTCGGCAGCGATATCTCCTGGCGATAAAATACGAAATTGCCGGATTCCTGCGGAATAATTAAATGCCGCCCTCGGTTACTTTAAACTTGTTTGTACAGTTATCTAGGATCTTTCGGGGGATAAGCTTTGCATCTTTTCTTCGTCCATATTATATCTCTTTATGTATCGCTTTATGCAAAGGTTTGAGGGGTATTGAAACATCGCGCTCTTTCGGTTGAGGTAAAAGTCGTGTGAAAAGGCAGAGCCGAGGGACAGAGCGCGGCTGGAAGCATGGTAAAATGGAAAATTACTAAATTCCAGGAAGATAATTAAACTTCACTCCGGCGCGGGACGTCGTCGCGACCGTATCTCCATGAGTTTTGTCCGTCGACCGAGACCGTTCCGCGTCTTTTAAAAAGCGCATTATGCGATCATTACTTATTTAATTTATTCTCCACTAACAAAAAACCAGATAGCGATCCCAAACAAAGGGGAAAAGAAGAATTTTTTCTTCGTCTAAAATCCGCTATTTACACGTATTTAAAAATTGCTAAAGACAGGGAAAAATGTACGTTCTGCGCCGACCGCTTCTGCTACCGGTATGAAGATTCAGTGGCAAGGGATGTTAAAACGGAAAATTGCTGAATTCTCATGGAATAATTAAAGGGCACCCTCGCGAACGGACCGCGACACCCTCCGAACATCCCGGCCGGTTCCTCGAATTTACTGCCGCTCTCGTGGATCTTACGGCCGTTGCGAATCGGTTACACCTTTCAACGCCCAACGATTAACGTCGCCAACCCCCCCAGTAAAACACGGCGCCGCGCTTCTCGCGGCTGGATACGGGGGGTTGAACTCGGTGGATAAATAAGCGAACGACACAGTCCGAATCGGAAGAGGGTGTCTGAAGAAACGAACGACGAGAGGGGCTCGAAACAATGTGCCGGATAATCGCGTGAAACGATTTGCTCTTTTCACGGCTGATTACGTTCGCAATCTGTTNTGCTATAACTTGACACTTTTTACGGAATCAAACGGAATACATTAACCGAAAACGTCTGTGGTACAATATACATATGTATAGGCGCATAAGACACTACCTTCTCTGTAATTTTTTTCCATTACTGTCTAGCTGTTTTACAAATCAGCGTACGACACTTGGAAAGTAGATGCCAAAAGTTTTCACGATAAAAACGATCAAGTTTAAGTATTCGACGTTAACCGGTTTTTCCTCGGATAACAATCTCGAGTAGATAGGCTGCCGGCGTCGGGGGAGGTTGGATGCCCGAAGAGAATGTATCGGCATAGCTGAGATTTTATTAAGCGAACTCTGCCGTTGGGGGTCTCATAAATCGATCCATTTATTTTACGAGTCAAGAGCCCCGAGGCATTGTGTCGAGTCTCTCGAAAAACCACTTTTCCGATACACAGACTTCGGTCGCTTCTTCCTTTTCATCTTGCGGATGGATTCGAACGAAAGGCCCGCTAGCCGTTTCTGGTAGAAATCTCTTAGGAACGTCGGCAGCGATATCTCCTGGCGATAAAATACGAAATTGCCGGATTCCTGCGGAATAATTAAATGCCGCCCTCGGTTACTTTAAACTTGTTTGTACAGTTATCTAGGATCTTTCGGGGGATAAGCTTTGCATCTTTTCTTCGTCCATATTATATCTCTTTATGTATCGCTTTATGCAAAGGTTTGAGGGGTATTGAAACATCGCGCTCTTTCGGTTGAGGTAAAAGTCGTGTGAAAAGGCAGAGCCGAGGGACAGAGCGCGGCTGGAAGCATGGTAAAATGGAAAATTACTAAATTCCAGGAAGATAATTAAACTTCACTCCGGCGCGGGACGTCGTCGCGACCGTATCTCCATGAGTTTTGTCCGTCGACCGAGACCGTTCCGCGTCTTTTAAAAAGCGCATTATGCGATCATTACTTATTTAATTTATTCTCCACTAACAAAAAACCAGATAGCGATCCCAAACAAAGGGGAAAAGAAGAATTTTTTCTTCGTCTAAAATCCGCTATTTACACGTATTTAAAAATTGCTAAAGACAGGGAAAAATGTACGTTCTGCGCCGACCGCTTCTGCTACCGGTATGAAGATTCAGTGGCAAGGGATGTTAAAACGGAAAATTGCTGAATTCTCATGGAATAATTAAAGGGCACCCTCGCGAACGGACCGCGACACCCTCCGAACATCCCGGCCGGTTCCTCGAATTTACTGCCGCTCTCGTGGATCTTACGGCCGTTGCGAATCGGTTACACCTTTCAACGCCCAACGATTAACGTCGCCAACCCCCCCAGTAAAACACGGCGCCGCGCTTCTCGCGGCTGGATACGGGGGGTTGAACTCGGTGGATAAATAAGCGAACGACACAGTCCGAATCGGAAGAGGGTGTCTGAAGAAACGAACGACGAGAGGGGCTCGAAACAATGTGCCGGATAATCGCGTGAAACGATTTGCTCTTTTCACGGCTGATTACGTTCGCAATCTGTTGACCGAACGGGAGAGAAACACCGGGGCGGATAGACGGTGAAATAATAGCATTCTAAATTCGATCCGTGTCATTGGAAGTAGCTCCAAGTTGACATGTGATTCCGTGATACAAAAAGCAAAAAAGTCGTCATATTATGGATGGAAAAAAAAAAGAAGTGAACTAGTATTAAGGAGGTTCATCTGGTACATAGCAAGTCAAATGCAAATTATAGAAAAGGGGAGCTCGCTTGACTAGCGTACATGTTAATAACGGAGGTTATCTACTGCTGAAAAATGCAGATTTCGTTTGTTGTGTTTATATATTTCTCGATTCATAGCCACCCAATCCTAATTAAATAATAATACCTAAATTTGCAATTAAAATATTCGTTAAATGTTTCTCTTTAATATGACATAAGTTTCATTCAAAACTGTCTGTCAATATCTAATAAATTAGCGATAGAAGTCTGGGAAATCACTCTTTTCCATATGACTGCATGTAAAATTGTAAAAAATATTTATATTAATATCTCATCATTAAGGTATCCAAATGACTTAAAAATTTTGTTGATGTATCCTGGTATACTGTTATAGACTATCAAATTTTTTTTTTGATATCTATCTGTTAATTTCTTAACCGGATGAACCTCCTTAAGTCTGAATTTATTTCACTGTTCTTCATAGCTCATAATGTCATTGCAGGCTATTGGGTTTTTACGGATTAAATAATAACGAGTGTATGTAACAGTGAAGTTTAGCCAGCTCCTGCGTATGTGTGCGTCTCTTAGCGAAACACATTGATATTTCAATATGTATGTATACAATCGAAATTTCATTGTGTCCCGCTAGGGAACGCACACAAACGCAGGAGATGGCTAAACTTCACTGTCCCAATTTGTACTACACATACATAAATAGTATATAATAATAACGAGTATGTGTATGTATATCGTTATTATTTAATCCATGAAAACTCAACAGCTGCATTGACGTTAGGCGTTATAAACAGTGAAATAAATTCGGACGTCAATACCGACGTGCATAATCAACGGGTTAGATTTAGTCTACTTTCGTGTTGACGCACTAATGATTGACGTAATGGCGACGACGACAGTTAGTTCGTATAGAGAAGATATTGACGCACCGCGAGGTAGTTACGAGATTGGAAAAGTTTCCGAGGGGTACGTACGATGTGCCTCGGGTTACAGATGCTTTAGTTTAACGCTTCCGAATGTATATGCATGTATTCCTGGTATGATAGGAATAGCAAGCTTGAAACTTCGCAACTTTCCTAGAGACAGCTTTTATCATTACATGCAAAAACAAAGTTTCCCTTGTGTAATCCTATAATAGTAACCTATGCACATTTGTATTATTTACGCATTTGAATACGTTTGCATGCAACGGGTAGGCAGAAAGTCCGATTTTTAACATCCGAAATAATTCGAGAAAATTGTTAAAAGTAGTATACTTGTATTTCGATGACAGATAGGTTTGAACGTCGGCGGCGGGTCGGGTACCAAAGAGCGGCCATTTTTATGTGGGAGCCGATAAACCAGAAATGTCTTCGTAGATGAACGAGGCTTCTGCTTCGAATCACGAGCAGATAGCCGGCTCGTTTGAGGATTTATCTCAGCCCCTGGTCTACGGCTGTTCCTCCCTTTTAGTGAGCTTGAACATGGTGCCGTTAGCCTCTTCGCCGCGGGCGATCTCCATTCATGCGTCCAATTTAGACGTCAATGATGCAAATAAAACATCGGATCCCTTAATCGATCATCGCACCGATCCCGCTGCTCCTTTTCTTCTTTCGACGCTCCGTTCTTGCCCTAACGCGGTTTACGCTGCCTTTTCTTTCTTTATAACGTATCAAATTGTATCANTTTTATCATTACATGCAAAAACAAAGTTTCCCTTGTGTAATCCTATAATAGTAACCTATGCACATTTGTATTATTTACGCATTTGAATACGTTTGCATGCAACGGGTAGGCAGAAAGTCCGATTTTTAACATCCGAAATAATTCGAGAAAATTGTTAAGAGTAGTATACTTGTATTTCGATGACAGATAGGTTTGAACGTCGGCGGCGGGTCGGGTACCAAAGAGCGGCCATTTTTATGTGGGAGCCGATAAACCAGAAATGTCTTCGTAGATGAACGAGGCTTCTGCTTCGAATCACGAGCAGATAGCCGGCTCGTTTGAGGATTTATCTCAGCCCCTGGTCTACGGCTGTTCCTCCCTTTTAGTGAGCTTGAACATGGTGCCGTTAGCCTCTTCGCCGCGGGCGATCTCCATTCATGCGTCCAATTTAGACGTCAATGATGCAAATAAAACATCGGATCCCTTAATCGATCATCGCACCGATCCCGCTGCTCCTTTTCTTCTTTCGACGCTCCGTTCTTGCCCTAACGCGGTTTACGCTGCCTTTTCTTTCTTTATAACGTATCAAATTGTATCATCAGCGATACTATTAAAGAATCCTTTCACCTTTTAAACACTAAAAGATTCGCAGCGTAATTATTATCATGATTATCGGTGGGCAAACATTTCCTTCGTTAGCTAATCTCTAACGCGAACGGTCTTTAACAAAAGTATTATACTGATGGGTTCATGACGAGGCTGGTGCAGTTCTCATGGCAACAATCCGAGCATGAATCGTGGCGAGTTCGGAATGAAGCCGAGGGAAAAAGGGAGGTGGGAGGTAGTAAAGCAAGTAACATCGTGGGACACGCGAGTATCGTTAGTCGAGGCGGTGTGCGGCAATTAGGGAGCGAGCAAGTCGGAAAAGTAGTAGCCGGGATCGTAATTCACGGGGGACAAGAAAATCTTTTATCACCGTGTCGGCGGTGTCATCAGCTCGAGACGCGGCCCCGCGTGTTGGCTAGGCTCCAATCCCCCGAGAAGTCATTACCTAATTACCCGTCCCGCTTTATGAATACTCACGCGTCGTGCTTTACGCGTCCTGGAAAAGAATAGACCACCTCGTAGAAACCGAATCTAAGAAATAAATGAATCGTCATTAGTCATTTCGATTCAAATATTCGAGATTTCCGATTGAAAGTTGATCGTTCCGACCGCCGAGTATTATCTCCGTATCTTTGGTATAAAGTGATTCCGTCTGGTTAGTAATTTACTTGAAAATCGAGGAACGCGCTCCGAATGGTGGGTAATCAGGTTCAAAGAGGGTTCGGGTTCGCCTTTGCGCCGACAACGGAGTAACGGTTATAATGACCCCGCGATAGATCATCGGTGCAACCCTCATATCTCGCGGAGTTCAAAGGGTAAACGAGGAGAACCGCGTACTCGCGTATATACGTACACGTGTATACTTGCACGATCTCGTAGATTTCGCTCGCACGAACGTGTTTCAAGCTCGCATTCCACGGAAGCCAGGAGCAAAATGAAGTTGTTCGCGCGCGGGCATCTGTACGCGATGAGCGATTTGTGGATCTCGACAAATATTTTTGTCCTCTGCAGAACGCGGAGGTCATGGCTTCAAACATGTACATTAAAAAGCGCATCCGTGTTTTAATTCGTATATACCTGAGTCGAAAATTTAACTATAATTTGAATCTTTTAAACCTAGTTCTTTTATCTTTTAACCCCAGTTTAGGTCTGTTAGATCTAAAAAGTAGAACTAGTAGAGTTATCTCAGAACTTAATATTTGATATAACTCTAATCAGAACCTATAAGTTCTTACAAAAATCTCAAATTATATTTTAGGCCTTCAGTTCGTTTACGAAAGTAGCTATAATTTAGTTGTCCAAGCGAAGGCCTATTTGACGGTTTATAAGATTTTTTTAGGATCCTCTGAAATATTTACTGTGTTATATAAAATTATTTTACGAACTATGCGCATTTGGATCTGATACGCATCTGAAATGAATTATTCGGTTTATTCTGATACTTCTTATTATAAATCTAAAAAAAGGCTTTAAAACAATCTAATTTATACAATAGAATTTTTTTTATACAGCAACAAAACGAAAATTTGTGTTATTTGTTTACAAAAATTGTTAAAGAAAGATAATAATAATTTCGCCATAAATTGGGTGAACGTAAAACAGATTCTTGATCTAGAATATGAGCCAAAAAGACGTAGGTATCATGGGGTCCTTTCAGTGCACATGTCCTCAAGTGTTGCCAGCCAATGGACTTTTGAGGACAATGTTAAGTTTCATAAATACCAGTATGAACCTACAGGATCTTTTCCTAAACTCTTGAAATAAGACTCGAGGGACTAAATTATATTTTATAAACCTTATTTTAGATCTATATCCTTTATAAGCGGACATAACGACTAGATATAGGTTCAAATTACAATTAAATTCACTCTTACATTCCTATGCTCAAGATATGATATTTTGACCGCCAGATCCTTCTGTAGGATAAACAGGTTCAAAACCATAATTGTTTTTTCGACTCGGGTAGCGCTCGTTAATTTAGACATTTTCGTACTGGAATGTGCACAGCTTATTATGCGATTAACATTGTTTTCTATCGGCGTGTCGGTATAAAATTTTATGAAAAGATAGAAAACGATAAATAGAGAGGGAAAAGAGTGGATAAAAAAAAATTGGCCAATAGAAGGTAATTCGACGAGTGGGGCTTCGACTCTACATTCCACGTAAATTGGACACGCGCGCCTGCTGCATGACGAGCTAGAACGCGCTCGCTCTCTCGGAAATAAACACCTGCTAATGTCCATTAGTCAATTCTTCTTGGCTACACATTTTTTTCCCCGAGTACCGAGCGTAGATGGACACAGATTAATCGTACGGAAGTAAGCGCCCGTACTCGGCGTAGACCAGCACCGAAATTATTTCGACACACGCGCGTGTTTTCCCGATTATTCACCGGGTAATAACTTATTGGACCCGTTTCTTATTCGCTCGAACGAAGCTTAATTATGTCGCTACCGGTGTTGATTGGATTGATTGCCTGTGGGCGAAAATGACTAAGCGACACTCGATATTGCGAGCATTACAACCTAACCTGATTTATCGGGACGTTTAATTTAATCCATCAGTTATGGTGTTCAGTGGGAGATCAAATATAAATCCGGTATATCTCTTGGAACATTATATCTGGATTGCGTTGAATCGAGAAGTAATTCCAATCTATAGCACTACGTAACATTTTCTAAAATAGATGCGACAGTTAATGGATTAAATCGTTACAGAAAACGAACGTCGTTTTGAAACACGATTTTTCCCGAAGGAAACATATCGTGTTCTACGGTATCGCTTGTGAATAACTGCGACCTTATTTTACTTACACGAACAATGAGATTAAGATATTTTTATCGGGAAGATGAAGGAGTACAGATCGATTACTTGGTGTGCCTACTGTGTCGCAGAACGTCGTCGCCACCACCGACATTAATTTTTTTTTTCGATAAATACAGCAGAGAATACGAGGGAGCAAATTAGTGTTACTTCTTGAAATTACAATGCATCTCTAATAGGTTCGCCTTGTTTCTTTTCCTGTCGCACGCTCGATTTGCGTACTTTTGTCACTTATTACTCGAACGTAAATACCGTTCCGGATAAAAGTTTCGACGTCCGAACTCTTTCTCTCCTTCCGTAATATTCGTCTGACACACGGATAGATAACTTTATTCTCGTTCCTCTCGAACGATACTCTTTTTAATTGGTCGTATCGTTTCGGACCGAGAACGAGGAGAAAAGTTTTCGCGCGTAATTGCGGCGAGGGTTCGAGTTTCCAACAATTTAAAAAAGTAGCGATCGATGCGTAATTACGTCACCGTACTGACAGTATGCACGATCATTTTAGGTTTGAAGTACACCCTATCATCTCGCCGTTGTACCACTTGCATCGAAAATAATAGATGAACCTCAATTACAGAATTGTAAATGTACTTCTGGATGAAACTCTCTTATCTAAATGTCCACGCGCCATTAGAAACGCTACGACGTTCTTGCGTACGCGTAAGTATTGTAGTACCTACTATAATAGAAACAACGCACAAAGTAAGTACATACCTGGCTATCGGAGAACAACTTACAACCTACCTATACTCGCCACGGGGCACCTGCTTCGCGGGCATTTCTCAACAAAACTGCCCCGATATCGATTTCTTGGAACATCTGCTCGATTAGACGCGGCCGATCCTCACGGGCGAGATCCCTGAATGAGTCGAGCGGAAAGCGAGGGAAAGCAAATCCGAGACGCGAAAACGCAATCCGGCTTACGTTAGTTACGCGTACAGGTGGCGACATTTGACACGGTGTGCACCGGCACGTTTTCTTTCCTCACGATTATCCTGATCGATCGATCGACGATTGGAGATGCTTCCAATTACGCGGCCCGTTTCGCAACTATCCACGACGCCGGGGATCGTTCCGAACGGATTTTCCAGCAGGCGACCTTTCGAACGAATCACACACGAGCTCGCTCGTTCCCGTCAATCGCCCGATCGATTTGCTCTCGCGCGAGATTATCTCCGTGGAATTGATCGATTGATCCCCTCAATTACGTCTAATGGTGATTGGACGTGTAGACCGTTGCGAAACGGGTATCGACCAGTCACCTAATTTTCAAGTTTATCGGGATTTCGAATAGAATAACTGTTTTTCGAACAATTATTTTCAGTGCGCACATTTGAAATAAAGTTGGTTCTCTGGATAATTATGATAAGTTATAATAATACGTATTAAGGAGGTTTATCTAGTACATAGCAAGTCAAATCCCGAGTCGAAAATTTAACTATAATTTGAACCTTCTAAACCTAAATGTACCCCAGTTTAGGTCTATTAGATCTAAAAAGTAGAACTAGTAGAGTTATCTCAGAACTTAATATTTGTTATAACTCTAATCAGAACCTATAAGTCCCTACAAAAATCTCAAATTATATTTTAGACCTTAAGAACCTAATCAGTTCGTTCACGAAAGTAGTTATAATTTAGTTGTCCAAGTAAGAGATGGGAACCTAAAGGCCTATTTAAAGGTTTATAAGATTTTTTTAGGATCCTCTGAAATATTTATTGTGTTATATAAAATTATTTTACAAACTATGCGCATTTGAATCTGATATGCACCTGAAATGAATTATTCTGTTTATTCTTGTACTTCCTATTATAAATTTTAAATAAGGTTTTAAAACAATCTAATTTATACAATAGCATTTTTTTTTATACAGCAACAAAGCGAAAATTTGTGTTATTTGTTTACAAAAATTGTTAAAGAAAGATGATAATAATTTCGCCATAAATTGGGTGAACGTAAAACAGATTCTTGATCTAGAATATGAGCCAAAAAGACGTAGGTATCATGGGGTCCTTTCAGTGCACATGTCCTCAAGTGTTGCCAGCCAATGGACTTTTGAGGACAATGTTAGGTTTCATAAATACTAGTATAAACCTACAGGATCTTTTCTTAAACTCTTGAAGTAGGACTTGAGGAACTAAATTATATTTGATAAACTCTATTTTAGATCTATATCCTTCATAAGCGGACATAGCGACTAGATATAGCTTCAAATCACAATTAAATTTACTCTTATATTCCTATGTTCAAGATAAGATTTCGACCTCCATATACTTCTGTAGGATAAATAGGTTCAAAACCATAATTATTTTTTCGACTCGGGATGCAAGTTATAGGAAAGGGGAGGTTGCTTGACTAGCGTACATATTAATAACGGAGGTTATCTACTGTTGAAAGATGCAGATTTCGTTTGTTGTGTTTATATATTTCTCGATTCATAGTCACCCAATCTACCTAAATTTGCAATTAAAATATTCGTTAAATGTTTCTCTTTAGTATGACATAAGTTTCATTCAAAACTGTCTGTCAATACCTAATAAATTAGCGATAGAAGTCTAGGAAATCACTCTTTTTCATATGACTACATATAAAATTGTAAAAAATATTTATATTAATATATCATCATTAAGGTATCCAAATGACTTAAAAATGTTTTTAGGTATTTTGGTATACTGTTATAGACTATCAAATTTTTTTTTTGGAGATCCATTTAACTCCTTAACCGGATGAACCTCCTTAAACAAAAATCGACTGCAGGAATGACAGAAGTAGGATTTATTTCAATGTAAAAGTCTAATCAAGTCCCACATTTATGCCTCAAATCCAGCGACGTCCAAGGATCATAAAATTTACGTACACCCTGCATTTGCTTATCATTCATTCGATTTCATTCGTTCGATTCTCCGAAGTTGTTCAGTCACAATTATACATTGTTTCACTCATACTTCATATCACACGTCACATTACGGGCACGTTTGCCTAAGTTTCTCCAATGACACCATAAATTATGATTTAATGTCGTAGAGCATGTATTTAATAATTTCTAACGGTGCTGAGGCAGTAAGCGTAAGCGCCACCCGTGAAGCTATCGATACTGGTGACAGAAGCGGCGTAAATCTCAGAACCGCGCCTAATACGACGGCTACACGTTTCCGTTTCACGTATCGAAGAATCTAATCAGCGGCTATTTATTAAGAAAACATCTCTTGATATCTCAAGAGATTAGTGAAACCGGAATACATCCTGCGCCCTTCTCAAACGTGATTCGGAGATACAGCCACGTTGCGATTGAATTTGCGTTGACACAGCTGTCTGAGATAATTCTACAAATTCTTCAGTATTGGATAGATCAACCGCGACGTGAGACGTAATCGATAGGGACGAAAGAGTTTTATTAGAAACCAGTAGCGCTTTCGTGGTTCGTTTTCCTCGTGAACGAACAAATTGGAGGGAGATCGCTGCTTGTCGACGATTAGCTCGCAAACTAATTTACACGAGGCTCTACTGGATGGCTGTTAATTAGGCTTAGTGGGTTGTCGTGCATCGCCGATAGCTACCATCTATGGATCGGGGACCAGACTAAATCGAAGCTCGAGGATAGCGAGAAAGAGAAAGATAGATGCACTACGAATGAAGTGGAACCTGTCCTTTTGCCTCTTCCTTCCTCCTTCCCCACTCGCGACTTCTCTATCGCACGGATTAAGATTATCGTTGGTCCACTTGAAATTATGGAGTAGCCAGTGAATGAATGGCTTTCTATTGAATGAATATTTATACTCTTGATTCTTATGCGTATCGAAAATGTATCCCTGTCAGTATTCGACTCCCGATCTATTTAGAAGGCTATAGAAATCTCCATGCGCTTTATATTTTATTGTTAACACTGGAACTTCGTTTTAATAACCACGTTGCCATTTCTTTGGCCTGAATAAGAGTACTGTAATTATCCGTTCGACTAAACCGAAAATAAATACGTTGATGTGAATAAGGATACGAAAAACAAATGTTCCATTGATCGCCAAAAGGCGGTGACTTTGAAGGGTTTCTGTATATATCGTTTTTGCGAAATGCTTTAACGGAACCAATTAATCCGAGGGGAAAAAGATGGGACGTACGGGTTCGGGTATGTCGGGCACAAAGGTTTAGAGAGTGATCCGCGACAATCGATTCGGACAGGAAATTAAGGAGCTGCTCAAAGACCGCGGGACTCCATTGTCTCGTTTTCCTTTTCATCAACGAAGCGTGTCGAAGCGGCGCGGTGTCCGGATCGGATTCACGTAAACTGGAATCATCGACGGATCCGCGGCCATAGAGCGTCACGTTTCCATTCTGCCCTCCTCGTTATTGTCCCGTTTTTCACCATTTACTTATTGCGGCTGATCGAAAGAAACGGCGGATCGTTTGGCGCGAAAAAAAAATTCGATTGTACGGATACTTAACCGAGCTCGAAACTGATCGAGAATCTTAAAACAAAGTACGTAATCGTATTGTTTCTAAAAGGAGAAAACGATAGAGAATGACGTGGCGAAACTCTCCTCTGTGCCGTAACTTTCTCTCTCTCTCTCTCTCTCTCT
>SMSR01013183.1:16472-45249 GCA_019453355.1 Ceratina japonica | reverse complement strand
TTTACGACGGAGTCGTTACTCTTCTCAAAATCCTCTGCCTGATCAGTTTCCGCAATCTCTGCCAATTTTTTCTTCTCTTGATCCCATTCCCGTGTAACGACATCCGAATCTGAGTCCGAAGTAAACTTCATCGTCAACAGTTTATGCCTCCTCCATCTACTTTTCTTCCGTTTCTCATCTTCCTGCGTTAATTTCGCGCTTTGTCTCTTCGCAGGATTTCTAGAGTTATTCTTATTTTTCTCCTCGTCACTTTCAGACGAGGTTTTCTCCTCGATACGAGCGTCTGAACCCGACGAATGCAAAAGCATTTTCTTTTTAACAGCGTCTGCCTGTTCAATTGAATCTTCGTTGCTTTGCACAGATGTTTCAAGATTCGCAAACGTGCTGTCCCTTTCGGGATCAGAAACAGTATCGTTCTCCACGGTCTCATCTGAAATTCCGTCTTTGACAATTTTTAAATGATCTAATAGCATTTCCTCCGCTTCTTTGCTCTTACTTTTTGGACTTCTATATAACGGAGTGACGTTTGAACTTCCAAACGATGAGCTCATGCTTCTAGTCGTTCTTCTCAAACTATCTAAATTGCTTAAATTTTGAAATTCTTTTGTTTCCAAGTATTTCCGTGACTTGTCCAAAGCATTGTTATGCTTGCTTAGTAGGCTTTCCGATAGCCTTCTCAGAACAACCTTGCCAGAAAATACCTTTGAATCCGATTTAATCAAATTTTTCAACTTCTTATTTAATATTATTCTAAGCGACGTCGAATCTTTTTTACTCTCAGTATTCTTTTTCCTCAAAAAATACCTTTTTTCGATGATCAACTCGCTATCAACGTCAAAGTTTGAATCCTTACTACTGTTACCGTGATCCTCAATCGAAGACGAACGTCTTTCATTTTTCTTTTTTCCCTTTTTTAAGGAATTCTGTCTCTCGCCGTTCGAGTTACTGTCGTTGTCGTCGCAGCTTGAATCTTCGCTGCNGTCGAATCTTTTTTACTCTCAGTATTCTTTTTCCTCAAAAAATACCTTTTCTCGATGATCAACTCGCTATCAACGTCAAAGTTTGAATCCTTACTACTGTTACCGTGATCCTCAATCGAAGACGAACGTCTTTTATTTTTATTTTTTCCCTTTTTTAAGGAATTCTGTTTCTCGCCGTTCGAGTTACTGTCGTTGTCGTCGCAGCTTGAATCTTCGCTGATAACGATCGAATGTACTTTCTTTTTCAATCTCTTTTTAAGTATAGGAGTTGAAGAACCATCTATGTCTGATTCGAGAAAAGTACGAACAGTGACAGATTTTGACTCCATAATTTCGGTCAAATCTTCCGAGGATGTATTTTTGGTTTCATTTTGCTTCTTATTATACTTGCTCATCTTTTTATCAGGTTCCTCCGTTTTCGAAGAATCCGTTCTCGTCAAGTTATCATTTACGCTCGATTCTACGGCTGCAGTCGTATCGTTAACTGGTATATTTGAAGTCGTATCCGACTCCGAAACCGAAACTAGCAAAGCCTTTTTAGCCCGCTCCTCTTTGTCGAGCGTATTTGAAACACTGTCTATTCTTCTATTCCAAGACACTCCTTTGACAGAATCACACGAATTCTTCCTCTTACGTTTCCTCTTGTTAATCATGAGATCTAAAGTAATATCTGTCCCTGATTCATTATCGCTTGCATCTCTGATTTCTGGCGAAGAAGTTATTATTTCTACTGTAGTGTCATCATATATATCTGTATTTGAGGATACGTCCAAAGTGATGATGTCAGAAGCTAGATAGTCTCGAGATGTTTGCTCTTGGTCTCTATTTTCCTCAGCTAACTGCGCTTGCTCTGTTAAATCTGTTTCGTGCAATGTTTTATCTGCTACATTTGTATTTGCCACGATTGGTGCAGCGCCTACCTGATCGCTGTCATCCTTTCTTGATGTTTCCGTAATAGTTGGAAGATTTTCGACTTTACTTTTATTACTTTTCTCTGTTGTCGTTTGTGTCTCGTTGCCAGGAAATACCTCGTCGTTACATGCAGAGACTACGAGTGACGCTTCAGGAACATTTTTTAATTTCTCTGATTCCTTCTTGTTCTCTGCCGCTTTTGATTCTTCGGCCTTGCTCGACGAACTGTCTTCGTGTTCAGTGTAATCCGCTCTATAGTTCTTCTCCCAGTCCTCGTAGAAATTTATCAGATTATCTTCTTGCTCATCAAGTAGGTTTTTCATATCTTCAATCATCTTCACCAATTTTTTAAATACTTTTTCTGTCAAGTCGTAATATTGTATATTCTTTTTCAAATACTTGCAGTTAATACTATCCATTTCTACTTCATAGTAGAAGTGAAGCTCCTGCAGTTGACTCATAATTTTATTGATGCCAGATTTGAAAAATATATTCTGCCTATTGCTGAGCCTTTTTGTAGAGATTTCGTCAATCAGAGATTCAGAATTCGAATCAGAGGACAGTACGCTCTTCTGCTTTGAGGTTTGCGGTTTGAGCTTTGGGGTTTGAGCCAGTTTTTTTATTACCTTCGAACCAACATGAGAGGTCTTCGACTTCTGAACTTTGCTGCTAAAACTGGATGTAGTATCTTCTCTATGTGAAGTGCTCAAGTTCTTCTCCTTCAACTTCGACATTGATAATTTCTTCTCTCTCCTTTCAGCACGTTTATCATTAATATTATCCTCAGAATCGCTGGAGTCTGAACCTGACTCAATCCTTTTACTGCCACCACTCATCACCTTGATATCATTAATCTTTTTATCTTTTTTTAAGTCGTGCATATCAGGTGTCCTGCTTGTATATGCTTGAATAAATTCCCCTTCAGGATCTGTCTCATCAGATAGCGTGGTGTCCTCCAAATTTATAAATGCAGAAGGCTCTTGCTGTTCAGAAGCCTTATTACGATCACATGATGATTTCATTGACTCCTCTAGTCTATTTAATGCCTTGCGTATTTGCCAGATATATAAATATTTCATGTTATTGAATTGATACTTTTTTCCTTCAACTTTTTTAGAAGACATAGTCACAAAAATACTTCTGTAGAATTTTAACAAAAAGGTGTTTTTCAAGTAAGTAAAGAATGTCTCCGTCGCTTGTCTTTCGGAAGTTCCTGTAAAGTCTAATATTCTTTGACTGACACAGTAAAGTTCAACAATGTCTAAACAACTGTCATCAAACAATTAAATTCAAATCCGATAGTAAGATGGTCGTAACCTCGAATACTTTGCGATACAGTTTCTTCAGCCGTCATTTCCTTAATAAACGTCCACTGCGATTGTTCAAGATCGTCAGACGCGAATTCTTATCGTTCTCATCACAAAAATCTGTCGAAACAAGCAAACAACTGCTGCGCACAAATGTAAAATCAAAACGCATTCGGTTTCGACACTTGAAACTCGCTAACCCTCAGTGTTTATATTTTGGATTTCAAATAAAAGCGCAACTATCGCTACCTGCGATGACAGGATGTGCCAGACACGCGGACTATTTGAATATGGAACGGTTTACTCAAAACGCTTTATTTTGTTTTATCACAATCTCTCCTCGGTGTCACAATCGAGGAGAGATTACTTCTCCTCGGTTTTATTTGTTTTTATAAAAAAAATTTATATTAAATTACATTCTCATTGAATTCGTAACACTTTCCTCCTTTTTTAGCAAGATATAACTATACAAAAAGAATAAAGAACAATTTGATCAAAAAATGGCATTTAATTAAGTAGAAATAAATATTTTTATCGCTTGTATATGTACAGACACATTTCAAACAATTTTGGACCAGTTGTAGCGCAAGTAAAACAATAAAAATCGTTTATTTATATAATGTAGAATGTGTATGAAAATTATACATCTTTCAATCAAATTCTCAAATTGGTGGAGATATCACACAATTGTCCTTGACTTATTTTTATGTACATATATTATACTCTAGATGTATGTTGAATATGTCCTAGTGTTCGTGACAATGAAATTTATATTAAATTATATGTATTAACAGGTTTCGTCCATTCCTGCCTTTGATTCCTGATCGTCTGTACTCTCGAGAATATTACCCCGCGGTTTCGACAAGCTTCTATCTGCAGGTACATATTTTGACTCTACGAGCCTATTATCTTCTAACGCAGGTACATCACAATAGAGACATCTCGTTTCTCCGTACACCTCCTCCAAACAATGATGAAACACTAAACCACATATTGGGCACGTTCTATAATTCATTGTAGTTATTTGCAAAAGTGTGACCGCGCATCTGGGCAACAAATGACCTTGCGAGCACTTGGTCGCTTTCCAAGGCAGACCTTCTATCTCAACACCACATAAATTACAAGTCTCTTTGTGAGTTGAATCGAATTCAGATAGTTTACTTAAAGTAGTCCTAACAAGACTAGAAATCTGAGAGTCGTCCTTATTCTTAACTAAATACGTATTCAAGTATTGTTTCACTAAACTAACGGAGATTGTCTGTTCCGTGGATATAATCGATTTACGTTCGAGGGCAGCGAGATAATCACAGGCAGTGTAGACGAATATTAACGGTTGAGCCTCAGATATTTCTCCGGCGATACTGCCTATTCCCTGGATTATCTTTTTCTTGTCACACATTTCTATTATCATCGAAGTCCACATAGCGATTCGTAGCTCGCGCAGAGTTGCAGACTTCAAATTCAACGGCATCCTTGGTAATACTTCTTGAGGGTTCGATGCCTTTGTCGCTTTAATCCTAAGTACTTCTAAACAGTCCCACACACGCTGGAATCGCTCGTCCCTGAGTTTCGTCAAAACTGATAAAGGATCCCATTCCTTACTTTTCAAAACGAACACTTGTATCTTGCTCGGTTCTTTCACTGCCAAATGATCGTAAGTACAGGCTGGCACGGTCACGTTTATTAAAATCACAGAATTCGGTGAACGAGCCAGGCCCAAGTGCCGCAAATTGGCCTGCGACGATTTGTTCTCCAGCTTCGTTGTTAAAAACTGGTTACCCTCGGCGTTCACCGAGAATATGCAACCGTTCTCGGTAGTCACCAATGCACAATCCTTGCTTATACACATCATTCCTATAATAAATAATTGTATTTCAGTTTTTTTTATCAATGCACAAAATTCGCTGTCTAGTGATAAGTATGTATATATATATATATGTATACATATATTTTGGATTTAAGGCTTTCACGGTTATTGTTTATCCTGATAGCATTCATCTTCCGGATTGACACCGTGTATTTTTGACAACTCATATGCCGACGTTTCGCCAATGTTGTAGTTAGCTTCATCAGGGCTGTAAGCTCTGAGATAGTAGAGTATACACGGTTTCAATCCGGAAGATGAATGCTATCAGTATATATATATATATATTTTATTCACCTGAAATCGTGAAGCCTTCCAATTGCAAATGTTGCATATTTTCCAGGGTACCGTGCGTCGTGAGACGCAACAGAAATAAAAAGCAGCCCTTCGCAACGAGAATCTTTTTATTTGATTCATCCTCGGACAGCGTTTTTATACCTCCGACGGGAATACGATCCGTGTGAAAGTAATACTTCTCAATGGATTCGAGTTCGAAGTTTTGATCCCTGACACTGATCGTAAGACCATAAATACGTCCATCGAAATATCCAGCTATGATCAGATGCTCCTCTGCGTCGATCGTAATCCAGTGCAGAACGTTTATCCTTACTTGATCGTCCAGTGTCACCGTGCCCACGATGTCGGGATCAGAGATTTCGTTATAATCACTAACGGTCGGGATTCGATAAATAAGTATATCCCCGCTACGATACGCAACGGCGAAGTAGGCGAAGCCAGAGAAAAGCTTGCTCCAAGCGAAAGAGGAAGCTTGCATCCATTTCAATCTACTCGTTATTCTAGGCAATCCCGAGCTTATGTATTTATTATATATTATCGAATTCATTTCCTGTTCTGCGAGTCTGCAACGCATGGCAGATAAATCGATCGCGGTGTACCACTCCTTGGATACTTTGAACGCGATCGTAACTGCCCCCGCTGAAGTCAAAATCGCAACGAGACATTTCCTTGGGCTTATCAAACCCTGAGGTGACCACGCCAGATCGATTATTCTTGGCACCATATTTTTCATATTCGGCATTTTTGGTGTTAGAGATTCCTCCATGATTAACGAATGAAATGCTTCAGGCTCCATGTTCCAGATTTTCGGTTTTAGTTTGGTAGAGAGGACCTCCGTTGGTAGTGTTACAGGGGTGTAAATAAACGATCTAGAGAACTTCAATGTTGATTGAAAAGACATCGGAGAAGGTATAAACTCCTGTGGGAAATATAATTTTTTATAGACATTTATATTAAGAAGTATAAATTAAGAGTAACTTACAAGTATATGAGCTCCTCTCTCTGTAAGAACAGACACGTGATCATCCTCTGACCACTGAACTGCAAATCGGGTTGCAATTAATGGCGACAATGTTAAATTATATAGTTCTTCTATCTCCATTTTTCATAAATTAAGTTTTCATTTGAAATACATCAAAATCGTTCCTTTCACCTATGGAAGTTACATACTCATTATGAAAACCTTTAACATCATCAATTTGCATAAGAACAGAAGTGTGTTTGTCTTCTATTCACTGAATTGTAAATCGGGATACAATTAATGGACACATTGTTAAATTATGTGTTTGTTCTGATTCCATCATTCGTAAAATAGGCTTTGTTTCAAATACGATAACAAATGTGATCCATCCATCTAACTGTGGAAATTACTTATTCTTATTAACTTCTATATAGCATCGTCAACACGAATCCAAGCCGGCATTTAAAGTCAGCTCTGTTATTATTATATGATGCCTCGGATCGGTCCAAATGTTTGAACGACATGAACGATGTAATTCTTATCAACATTGCATTTTCAAGTTAAAATATTCGGAGTGTCAAAGTCAACACATCTTCACGCTGAATGCCACGTTCTTGCACATTGTGCGAGGCATGATGTAAGGAAACAAGGTGTGCTACAGCGCATCGCAGATTATTGACCAATCGTGTTTTTCCTCCAACTTCGTCCACATTGGATTTTCAACCAATCGTGACGCGTAAAAAACGCGCAGCTATTGAAAAGAAATTACACATGATTTCAAACATCTTACAATTAGTATAGGAGAAATAAAAAATAGTCGAGTCGCAAACGCGTCTGTCGGAAGAGCACACCTTGTTTCCTTACATCATGGTGCGAGGTCACAGATTTCATTCTACGTTATCTGATTGCAACGTGTACGTAACGTACTCCTTCAGGTTCATGAGGGCAGCACTAGACACGAAAACACCGGGCGTGAGCGCTGTACTCTCACTCTCTCACTTCCTATCTGATAATTTTCTCTCTGATAGAATATTTGTAACATATTTATGTTCGTTTCGCGATGGATTATAAGAAATTTCTTATATTCCTGGGACTTATTTCAAGTTTCAGTTATGTGTGCTGTCAGTATCGGATGAAAAGTGTAAGAATTCTATTACAGTGAGCTATCGAATTAATTTCTCGGTTTGCCTTGTGTATCTCATGAAAAGCGGTTAATAAAGCAATTTATTAAAAATCTTTTAAAGATCCACGTATAAAATACTTTCTCTTAATCTAAGAAAAACTCAGCTTAACCGAAAACAATGAATTGCAGGTGCAAGGCTCCTCGTTGTCAGAGCGAGTACAGCAGTTGACAGAACTAGCTATGACAAGACCTGTAATAAAATTCAATGGTGCTAGATTTAAAGAATTTGTGAAAAGTACTCCACGAAATTATTCTGTTATCGTGATGTTTACTGCGATGGCACCTCAAAGGCAATGCCAAATATGCAGGTACGCACTCAAACCACAACTTATCTTCGATTTTTAATGACCTACATTTGATATGGTTTATAAATATTGTCAACCTTTCAGACACGCAAACGATGAGTTTATAATAGTAGCAAACTNTTGAACGACATGAACGATGTAATTCTTATCAACATTGCATTTTCAAGTTAAAATATTCGGAGTGTCAAAGTCAGCACATCTTCACGCTGAATGCCACGTTCTTGCACATTGTGCGAGGCATGATGTAAGGAAACAAGGTGTGCTACAGCGCATCGCAGATTATTGACCAATCGTGTTTTTCCTCCAACTTCGTCCACATTGGATTTTCAACCAATCGTGACGCGTAAAAAACGCGCAGCTATTGAAAAGAAATTACACATGATTTCAAACATCTTACAATTAGTATAGGAGAAATAAAAAATAGTCGAGTCGCAAACGCGTCTGTCGGAAGAGCACACCTTGTTTCCTTACATCATGGTGCGAGGTCACAGATTTCATTCTACGTTATCTGATTGCAACGTGTACGTAACGTACTCCTTCAGGTTCATGAGGGCAGCACTAGACACGAAAACACCGGGCGTGAGCGCTGTACTCTCACTCTCTCACTTCCTATCTGATAATTTTCTCTCTGATAGAATATTTGTAACATATTTATGTTCGTTTCGCGATGGATTATAAGAAATTTCTTATATTCCTGGGACTTATTTCAAGTTTCAGTTATGTGTGCTGTCAGTATCGGATGAAAAGTGTAAGAATTCTATTACAGTGAGCTATCGAATTAATTTCTCGGTTTGCCTTGTGTATCTCATGAAAAGCGGTTAATAAAGCAATTTATTAAAAATCTTTTAAAGATCCACGTATAAAATACTTTCTCTTAATCTAAGAAAAACTCAGCTTAACCGAAAACAATGAATTGCAGGTGCAAGGCTCCTCGTTGTCAGAGCGAGTACAGCAGTTGACAGAACTAGCTATGACAAGACCTGTAATAAAATTCAATGGTGCTAGATTTAAAGAATTTGTGAAAAGTACTCCACGAAATTATTCTGTTATCGTGATGTTTACTGCGATGGCACCTCAAAGGCAATGCCAAATATGCAGGTACGCACTCAAACCACAACTTATCTTCGATTTTTAATGACCTACATTTGATATGGTTTATAAATATTGTCAACCTTTCAGACACGCAAACGATGAGTTTATAATAGTAGCAAACTCATTCAGATACTTGCAATCCCATTCGAAGAAATTGTTCTTTGCGTCTGTTGATTTTGACGAAGGCTCGGATGTCTTTCAAATGGTACGTAAAGAATTAAGATTATGATGAGTACAAGTAACATTCAACGTTCTTATGTATAGATGAGAATAAATACTGCACCAGTTTATATGCATTTCCCACCGAAAGGCAAACCGAAGCCTGCAGATACTATGGACATTGAGAGAATAGGTTTTGGTGCAGAAGCAATTACAAAATGGATATTTGAACGAACTGAAATTCAGGTAATTTAGATTATATACCAGAGATGGGAAAACATTTTTATATCAAAGGCTGTACACAAAACTAGACTAACTAGACACGAAATTGCGAGGAAAAAATACAAAATACGCGAATAAATAATATTTATTATACAACCTAATTATTTATCGATATAATGATTGAATCTTTTAAATAAATTGCAGATAAGAGTGCTTAGACCACCGAATTATTCTGGTACAGTAGCAATAATAATGTTGCTCGTACTCGTTGGAGGATTCCTGTACATAAGACGCAACAACTTAGATTTCATTTATAATAAAACAGTTTGGGGGCTTGGAGCACTGGTCACTATCTTTATAAATTCTTTTTATGTTTTAAATTATACCTTGTCTTATACATAATGTTTTTACAGTTCTTTACACTGACCATGACATCTGGACAAATGTGGAACCATATTAGAGGACCACCGTTTGTGCATCGATCATCCGGTGGGAAGGCAGCTTATATGTACATACATGCATCTTCCCAAGGGCAGTTTATTTTAGAAACTTATATCGTTATGGTCTTCAGTATCCTTTCCAAGGAATTTAAATTCATTCAATCATCAATTGCGATGCACCTCAAATATTGTTACTTTAAAGTCTACTTCAAGTCTTTTTACTAGTTTTTAAAGATAAAATGTCTTAATGACAAACTTTAATGGTTCAATGTTGCTCGCACGATGCCGAAAATATTTTTGACTTCATGTCATTTTTTTTTAAGAAAGAAGAAAAAACGTATTAGATTTAAAATACAAAAGCTAAAATGCTAAATAAGTTTATAAAATATTTTTGACATTGTATAAACCTCACTGAACCATTCAAATTAGATTACACATTAGACGTATCTTTAAAAACAGCAAAGGTCTTTGGAGTGCAAACGTTAGGTGACTCACTCTACTTGTAACATCATGCTATCTTGATATTTTCTTTAATAGCACGCGTGATTAGACGGAGCAGTAGCATTAGGTATGATATTAATGATTGAAGCCGCATCACGTAAAGGGGATGTAAAGAAACGTCGAATATTCGCTGCAATCGGTGCGGGTTTGGTCGCTGTCTTCTTCAGCTTGCTGCTTTCAATATTTAGAAACAAAGCACAAGGCTATCCGTACAGGTACAAATTTTACGTTTATAAAAGGCTTGGCCGGATAAAAGGGTCAAAAATTCCCTTCAATTGAATGAAATGCGGTTTGTATCATTGAATAGCTTATAAAAAAGAAACATTCAGTTCAATTTTCAGCCCAACATCTCAATCAGAGGAGTAATTTGACAAATCAGTTTTTTTAAGTTTTTCCTTAGAAAATTTGAGATTTTCTCTTATTTAACATTGAGCGAAAAATCTGAGAAAATTCTTAGACTTATCCAGCAACACTACGAATACGTCAGATTTTTTTCAGATTTTTCGCTCAACGTTAAGTAAGAGAAAATCTAAAAAAAATTGGTTTTCGAATTTCTCCGATTCCTATCCTTCTGGTTGAAATATAACACTAAAAATTGAACTGAATATTTCTTTTTTATAAGCTATCAAATGGCATAAATCGCGGTTCATTCAGCTCAAGGGTACTATTGACTAGGCTACTATATCCGGGTAGGTTTTTTCGTTTATACTAGCAACAAATTCGAATGTTTGAGAGAAAAACTAATGAATTCGTTCCAGCTTGCTGTTTAAATAAACGTACGGATAGGAAGAGTCTTCCTTGTATATTTTACGAAGCTTCCATTCGTCGGCGTTGAAAACTGAGCTGACAGTGAGTATAAAAACGAATTTAAATACTTATAATTATTGTTAAACCCTTGTTAAAAACAACCATCTTAAATACAATCTTTTTTTATAAATGAAGTACTGGTTTTAATTTTATAAAATGACGGTTTTTAAATATATATTAACATTTATTTCTTGTATCATAAACATTTATAATCGTACAAAAAAGTAGAACTATTATTATCAGATTATCGGACGGAATGCGTTTCCTTTACATAAAACAGTTCGGATTTCTAAATCGTCTGTAAAAAGAGATACAGTGTCTATTAACATCCGAACACACTTCAAAACGGAATAAATTTTTTAATATTGAGCCAACTATTTTAATTTTTAAAGGCTTAGCTCTTTGATCCAATGCTAAAAATGTTATTCCGTTTCGAAATTTGTCCAAATATTAATGGAAATCACTGTATGTACAGGTACCTCAAACGATTTTGGGCTAATTTCAATTGCATGCGGTGCCACGACTGGTCCAAAATTGTTTGCGATACCTGTATATATATAAAATATGAAATGGATGTTCAATTAAGTACCTAAGTCACTGCAAAAAATGCAGTTCGTAAAATCTGAACATGAGCTTGAAAATCGAAATGCACTATTGATTTTAAAATAAAAAAAATCTATTATATATATATTTCTCAATTAGTTTGGTATTTAAAATTGTCGTAAACTCGTACTTCGACTCTGAAAGTCAGGCAATCGTTCTGCAGAAAATCAGGTAAGTCTCGTATTCGGACGAATTCCGTGTATCCAAAGCTACGTTTGTTCAATTCGCATACTGGCTTTCTAAACGCTTCGAGATCCGGCCTCGACGAAGTTACCTCTCGTATATCTTTTTCTCGATTATATGGATGTACCAGAACGAAATACATCGTTCCATTGAACGGCCAATCTAAACCGTCGTCATTCTCCGACTTCATTATATGAAGAAGCAGTGATAAAAATTCAGGATCCTTAGAAGATACATTGATTCTAGCACATATTTTGTAACCATTGAGATTAGTGTAGAAACCAGGACTATAAAACATCTTTAGTGGATCGTTTGTCATGCTTATAAGCTTCTCTTCAAAATCGTTCAGTCTCCAGATATAAATACCATTACAATTACGTAAATACATTTCTTCCTGATTAAATCGTAAGGAAGTTTGCAAAGTAGTGAGTTTCGTCTTTTGATTGGAAACGGTGATAGACAACTCTTTAATTTGCTGTTCTAGCACCACTATTCTTTCATATAAATTCCTAAAAGATTAATAAACAACTCTGTTATAATAGAATACCGAGAGAGTAAAACGAAAAATGAAAAAGTAAATTTACTTCAACAATTGCTGCCATTCTAACGATGGTTCGTTCTTCTCCGAAGAAGTAGCATTCTTAGGCGGAGGATCCCATAATTTCGATTCTGCAGCTATCGCACTGGCACTACTTCGAGAGAGCTGTGGCAATGCTTTTAGAACCAACTGAAAGGTCAAAGTATAAATAATTATTCTACATCACAAATAAAATCGTATTAAAATAAAACGAACTAACTGTTAAATGCATATTTGTATTTTCATCTAAATGTGCTTGCAAGTTTTCTTCGGTTTGAAATATCTCTGAACAACCAACAGCTTTAAACTGGCAATGTATATTTTGGGATTCTGGAAGGTCTCTTTTATACGCGCACTGATTTATGTGTGTTTCCATGTCCACTGGCGATAGTTTAACTTTGCATCCAAGCTGTTGATAAGGACAAGGCGTTATCTGCTGCGATATTTCCCTGCTCGTGTACAAGTCCCTAAACAAATCGCTATCCGATTTGAGAGGCTTGCTATCAACTGGACAGCATGCACCTTCCTTCCTATAATAAAAAATCATTTTCATAGATACGAAGTCAATTATACATTATATCGAGTTATGTACACATTTGTTATTTAATAAAATGACGTAACTTACTCAAGCCAAGTGTATATACATTGCGAACAGAACTTATGACCACAAGATGTTAAAACTGGATCGTGTAACCAAGTTAAACAAATAGGACACTCAAATCTAGGCTCAAGGTACTCTTTCATGCCATCACCGCGCTGATGAGTTACCAGCATAAATGAAAAATAAACACGTGTGTTAACGCAAAACGTAAAGCGAAGCTCTGACAATTACATTGAATGGAATGTAGTAATATAATTATTTAACGAACAAACGAATAATATATCAGATATATTTACATACATAAATATAAGTATATGTATACGTACCNTGTGTTAACGCAAAACGTAAAGCGAAGCTCTGACAATTACATTGAATGGATTGTAGTAATATAATTATTTAACGAACAAACGAATAATATATCAGATATATTTACATACATAAATATAAGTATATGTATACGTACGAGTGTATTTTCTTCGGCGAGTTTAGTGCTGTCTGACTTGTCCATTATTTGCCAGGTCTTGGGATGTTTAAGCACGCCTATTTATTAATTATGACGTCATTTATGTACAATGTATGTAGAATGTAATCAAGATCGGGAGGCAGATAATAATTGTGCGTAAATACTGCGTTTGAGCTTGTAAAAGCTATGCGGAACTTACTTTAAATCCCAATAATGAAAACAATTGCACTTCACGGTGATCATCACTGATCATTAGTCAACTTTAGTTTAGGAGATCTCAAGTTCTAAGAAAATATACTTTTTTATCATTTCTTATCTCGCGGACTCAGTAAAATTAGTTAGAAATTTGTAACTCCAGCTGTTTAAGAATTATTATGAAAAAGATCTCAATATTTTCGACCTCACGCATTCCTTCTGTTGTGCACGCATCCGCATGCATTATTCATCATGCATGTCATGTATTGGTTGCGCATGTGCAGGTCGATGCGCATGTGCATATCGTGGAATTTTTTGTAACTATAATAGGCGTCTATATAAAAAAAGCACATGATAAAAGCATGCGCGGGTGACGTCACAGCTAGGAATGTCGCATCACGTGTCCTTTGACTTGTCAACTTGTCAGATAAAAAACGAAAACGGAAGCCACCGAAAATCGATTCTTCAATCGAGAGTTAGCGCATGCGCGCCTTAAGTAGAGACAATAGCGCGAAAGGGTGCGAAATGGGTGCGAAAGGGTATTCATGTTCATGTAGTACTCTGAGCTCGACTCAACTTCGTCGGAATAAAATCCTAATGTATGTCATGTACTTCAGGTCAGGTATATATATATATATCAGCCTACGCGCCTCTCCTTGATGCACGGAAGAAATAATACTCATTTTCAGGCATTAATTTATCATTTCGTTACACCTATTGTGCAAATCTGTATAGAAGCTGTGATTTTCAGCAAGCAGCAGATATACCGAATTCGTTAAAATGTTGCTGCCCGTGGTTTTATTAATATCGGTGCTTGTAATGAGCACTTCTGGCTCTAGCAGTTACAGTTACGATACGCATCCTTTTGATTCAGATCCTCCATATAGCCTAGATCCTGACGAGTAAGTGTATTTATAATTTACGAATAATGATGGATAAATTAGCCTTAATTAACGATGTAGTAGATTCCGTCATTTCTATCGCTTGCGCGTTACTCTTCACTTTTACGTCCAAGACGTTCTGAGACAATTAAATACATGCATATTTCAAATTTGTGCGCAGAGAATATACGTTAAGAGAACGACTCCAAATGCGGTGACATACTATGTTAAACAAGACTTTGAAACGGAATATCGTGGCAGCTTACATGACCTAGAAAAGAGTGCTGAAGAATTGTCTATGATTGAGAACAAATTATATGGCGATAATGAATCGTTCGAGGAGACAATGATAGATAAACTATTTGTAGCCATATTTGGGAAATATTGTTTACAGTACTCGAATCAGTCGGTTTTTGAAAGCTGCGTTCTGAATGCACACAGATTTCTTGGCCCTATAGCCAGTAGATAGAATTTAATCTGTAATCGAGAAATATGCGTTTAATCACATCTCGGATACGTCAATGTTTTTAATCTTTAGATTCACACATGTCGGATTACAGAATATATTGAGACCAGACCTTTTTGGGCTATATACTTGTGAGGGGATGGAAGAATTATAAGCAGCATAGAGGCATTGTGTAATTGGATAGAATTTCGTCGTAAATATATGTATATCGTTGATCACTTGTGTGTAATTACGATTGAACGAAAACGAAGAATATCTGTAATGTGTAACGCATGATCATATCCATTACGTATCTTCTTATCAAATTTTGTGAATTATATTCTTCCTGGTTCATCAAGAATTATTGGGTAGACCGTTTAAGATGTTCGTTTCATACTCGAATTCTATTAGTCCGAGTTTGATTCGTAACGATGTATACGACGCGTCACAATGTAAAGTACGAATTTACGGTGTTCACTTTTATTGAACTGGCACACTTCTCTCAAATTAATTAGATCGAATGAAAGAAGTACATATTGATTGGTTCTAATCTTGCCGCTTGTACCATTAATGTAATGTTTGAATGTAAAAACGAAAGTTATTTGGAATATCAAGATTTTGATAACTACCATGGTTCCTACACAAAAATTGCTTATAAATCAGATGTAGGGTCGTCATTAGATTATAAATATTATACATGTATACCAGAAGTATGTTATATATTAACGTAGAAGAAATTAATGTAATTGTTGTTCGCATTTGAGAAACTGAAGAATGAAACAAGCACTAGCCATTTCGACATTAAAATGAGGCCTAAGTTCTGTTCGTAGTGACAGAAATTTGTGCAAATGAAGGAAGCCTGTCTCGCAGTATAGAAGTAATATCAAAGACTATTAATAGAGGCAAGAGGCAATGACTGATATTAAAAACTGGTTACACTCCTTCCATTTTATACAGTGTGAATATAAAATAGTGTGATTATTGATATTTTCTGCTTCGATAATGCTACACATTACCTCTGTTTGTACTGATCTCATAGTTACAGAAATACAGTTATATGTACAATTATTTGTATTAATAAATTTACATAAATAGTATCTAAAAGATTGTACATCGCTTATTATCGATTACAGGATGTTTCAGGATCCATGGTGAATAATTTAAGGGGTGATTCTAGAAGTTAAAATAAGCCGGAAATAAAGAATACTAATTTTTCGTTCGAAGCCTCGTTAATTAATTATTAAGCATTAAAAAATGGCCCCTAAAAGTAGGCAACACGTGTGCAAATTAACTTCTTTTCAAAATTTGCAATTTTTTTAATACGTTAAAATTATTTCATATTCTTTAAGAAATTTTAAGCAAAAAGATGAATGAGTTTTTNGGATTACAGAATATATTGAGACCAGACCTTTTTGGGCTATATACTTGTGAGGGGATGGAAGAATTATAAGCAGCATAGAGGCATTGTGTAATTGGATAGAATTTCGTCGTAAATATATGTATATCGTTGATCACTTGTGTGTAATTACGATTGAACGAAAACGAAGAATATCTGTAATGTGTAACGCATGATCATATCCATTACGTATCTTCTTATCAAATTTTGTGAATTATATTCTTCCTGGTTCATCAAGAATTATTGGGTAGACCGTTTAAGATGTTCGTTTCATACTCGAATTCTATTAGTCCGAGTTTGATTCGTAACGATGTATACGACGCGTCACAATGTAAAGTACGAATTTACGGTGTTCACTTTTATTGAACTGGCACACTTCTCTCAAATTAATTAGATCGAATGAAAGAAGTACATATTGATTGGTTCTAATCTTGCCGCTTGTACCATTAATGTAATGTTTGAATGTAAAAACGAAAGTTATTTGGAATATCAAGATTTTGATAACTACCATGGTTCCTACACAAAAATTGCTTATAAATCAGATGTAGGGTCGTCATTAGATTATAAATATTATACATGTATACCAGAAGTATGTTATATATTAACGTAGAAGAAATTAATGTAATTGTTGTTCGCATTTGAGAAACTGAAGAATGAAACAAGCACTAGCCATTTCGACATTAAAATGAGGCCTAAGTTCTGTTCGTAGTGACAGAAATTTGTGCAAATGAAGGAAGCCTGTCTCGCAGTATAGAAGTAATATCAAAGACTATTAATAGAGGCAAGAGGCAATGACTGATATTAAAAACTGGTTACACTCCTTCCATTTTATACAGTGTGAATATAAAATAGTGTGATTATTGATATTTTCTGCTTGTAACATTGCTACACATTACCTCTGTTTGTACTGATCTCATAGTTACAGAAATACAGTTATATGTACAATTATTTGTATTAATAAATTTACATAAATAGTATCTAAAAGATTGTACATCGCTTATTATCGATTACAGGATGTTTCAGGATCCATGGTGAATAATTTAAGGGGTAATTCTAGAAGTTAAAATAAGCCGGAAATAAAGAATACTAATTTTTCGTTCGAAGCCTCGTTAATTAATTATTAAGCATTAAAAAATGGCCCCTAAAAGTAGGCAACACGTGTGCAAATTAACTTCTTTTCAAAATTTGCAATTTTTTTAATACGTTAAAATTATTTCATATTCTTTAAGAAATTTTAAGCAAAAAGATGAATGAGTTTTTTTCATAGAACTTATAGTTTCATAGAAAAAAAATTCAAAAGTGAATTTAAATTTTACCTAATATATGTGACTGTTTTACATGTTAGTTCTAAAAAATTTTGGGTGCCGAGCAAGGTGGCACACTACCATGATGTTGGCTACGTTTTTTCAAGTGGACCAGCGGTCCATGTGATTGATACCACCGGAGAGCAGCTGCAAAATAAAGCTAAGGATGACAAAGAAAGATACAGAATATCGTAAATAAAGCACTATTTATTAGAGTCAACATGTCAATGAACAAGTATAAAAAAGTAAGATCCAAGTATTACAGTGTTCTCTGTTTTGGTATGTCCTTAGTGTTAGAACGAACATTTCTACAAACATTTTTCAAAATCGTTAAATCCGTGTTAGAGAGGTAGCTCAATATTTCTTCAGTACAATTGTATGGCAAGTAATAAGATCTGAAGCAACCGCGAAAAAATTGATCACCCTCGTCTAACAACTCCTTTCGTATCCTACCTTTGTTGAGACGACTTTCTATCATGCCTGCGTATTCAGGAAATTCTCTTTGGTAATTGTCCAGTTTCAACGCCTGAGCAACATTTTCATTTCTCACGTATAATACTATTCGGTCCATGGGTTTTGTTACGATATCATGAAACGTTATGTTAGTCCTGTTAATTTCAGTGCTTTTCATTCTCTTCACCTCTTCTTTACATTTCTCCTTGTGATGAGATTGCCCACTTATATCTGCAGCGATTCGAAGATTTTGCAAACTTCCGTTATTCACTTCCAAGTTAGCAATCTGTATTTTAATTAGATGCTTTTGGATAATGGTAAACATGGGATGTACGTCAAACTCGACATCAGGATCAATATGATCAACGGGGGGTATCACTTCGTTACGAAAAATGTTAACAAAGTGAAACGGTGACGGCTCGACGGGTCTCATCGAACTTAGTACGTTTTTCTGAATGTCTTTGCATAGAAGATGAAGTGCAGTGTCACTATTATCACATACGGAATCGATATCGACGCCAGAAGTCAACAGAATTTCCATAATATGTACTTGCTCTTCTTCAGCAGCTAGATGCAGCGCTGTCAATCCATTTCGATCTTTGGCTTTCACGTCAGCTCCTCTTTCGATTAATAACTTGCAAATTTCTTCTTCACTTTTTTTCACAGCCGTATGAAGCGGTGGTTCGTCAATTGCAGTTAAATTGACATCGGCATCATGTTTTAAGAGGATTTGTACAATATCTTTGTGACTCTTCTCAATGGCTAGATGCAACGCCGTTAATCCATTTTTGTTTTCGGCATTTATGTCAGCTCCTTTTTCGATTAGTAACTTGCAAATTTCTTCTTCTCCTTTTTCCACAGCCGTATGAAGCGGTGGTTCGTCAATTGCAGTTAAATTGACATCAGCATCATGTTTTAAGAGAACTTTTACGATTTCTTGGTGTCTCTTCTCAATGGCTAGATGCAAAGCCGTTAATCCATTTTTGTTTTCGGCATTTACGTCAGCTCCTTTTTCGATTAGTAACTTGCAAA
The DNA here is from genome assembly GCA_019453355.1 of Ceratina japonica. NCBI lineage: Eukaryota > Metazoa > Arthropoda > Insecta > Hymenoptera > Apidae > Ceratina > Ceratina japonica. Next base: position 26,086 of record SMSR01013183.1, on the reverse strand, counting down.
TTTCTTCTTCTCCTTTTTCCACAGCCGTATGAAGCGGTGGTTCGTCAATTGCAGTCAAGTTGACATCGGCATCATGTTTTAAGAGGATTTGTACAATATCTTTGTGTCTCTTCTCAATGGCTAGATGCAAAGCCGTTAATCCATTTTTGTTTCCGGCATTTATGTCAGCTCCTTTTTCGATTAGTAACTTGCAAATTTCTTCGTCTCCTTTTTCCACAGCAAGGTGAAGCAGTGGCACACTAGATACAGTTTTCAAGTTGACATTGGCACAATATTCTAAGAGGATTCGTACGATATCTTTGCATCTCTTCTTAATAGTTAGATACAGCGCTGTTAATCTACTTCTGTTCGTGACATTCACGTCAGGTTCATTTCTGTCTAGAAACCAGAATATTTTCTTTATTCCTTCTAATACAACAAAATGATGTGATGTCACGCCACTTTCAGTGTTCAAGTTCATATCGGCACCATGTTCTAAAAGGATTTGTACAATATCTTTGTGTCTGTCCTCAATGGCTTGATGAAGTGCCGTTAATCCATGACTATCTTTGGCATTCACGTCAGCTCCACTGTCAATAAGTATTCTAACAATTTCTATGTCGCGATTCATCACAGCGAGGTGCAGCGGCGTGTCCTTAAACATTTGAGACTTTTGAGTGTCGTTGACACTGGCATTTTTACGTATAAGCAATTTGGCAATTGCACTCTGCTTATGTTCGATAGCTGTGCATAGTAGAGAGCATCCTCCTTCCGGTAAAGGATTATTACCAATTAAATCAGTAACTTTGTTTAAATCCCCTTGGCGAATAGCAAAGACCAACTTCTTTAACTCACTGCTCATTTCAGATGTAGACAACATTTTCCTGATAGATTGTCGATGCCTCGGATTAGTTATTTGTCAAAATTCATTGATAATGATTAGAGAAAGAAGAGATCGGCCCGTTTCCTTCTATTTTAATGACCTAAAAGTTCAACCACGTGATTTCTCTCATTTCATTTTATATCATATATAGTGACTTCTATAAATATTCGGACACATTTCAAAACGGAATAACATTTTTAGTATTGGATCAAAGAACTTTATCTTCTGTGAGATTTTAGAAAGCTTAATTTACTATAGAATGTCTAACAAGAAGTTTAAAAAAATTGGTATTCATTGAAATCGCGNACATCGGCATCATGTTTTAAGAGGATTTGTACAATATCTTTGTGACTCTTCTCAATGGCTAGATGCAAAGCCGTTAATCCATTCCTGTTTCCGGCATTTATGTCAGCTCCTTTTTCGATTAGTAACTTGCAAATTTCTTCGTCTCCTTTTTCCACAGCAAGGTGAAGCAGTGGCACACTAGATACAGTTTTCAAGTTGACATTGGCACAATATTCTAAGAGGATTCGTACGATATCTTTGCATCTCTTCTTAATAGTTAGATACAGCGCTGTTAATCTACTTCTGTTCGTGACATTCACGTCAGGTTCATTTCTGTCTAGAAACCAGAATATTTTCTTTATTCCTTCTAATACAACAAAATGATGTGATGTCACGCCACTTTCAGTGTTCAAGTTCATATCGGCACCATGTTCTAAAAGGATTTGTACAATATCTTTGTGTCTGTCCTCAATGGCTTGATGAAGTGCCGTTAATCCATGACTATCTTTGGCATTCACGTCAGCTCCACTGTCAATAAGTATTCTAACAATTTCTATGTCGCGATTCATCACAGCGAGGTGCAGCGGCGTGTCCTTAAACATTTGAGACTTTTGAGTGTCGTTGACACTGGCATTTTTACGTATAAGCAATTTGGCAATTGCACTCTGCTTATGTTCGATAGCTGTGCATAGTAGAGAGCATCCTCCTTCCGGTAAAGGATTATTACCAATTAAATCAGTAACTTTGTTTAAATCCCCTTGGCGAATAGCAAAGACCAACTTCTTTAACTCACTGCTCATTTCAGATGTAGACAACATTTTCCTGATAGATTGTCGATGCCTCGGATTAGTTATTTGTCAAAATTCATTGATAATGATTAGAGAAGGAAGAGATCGGCCCATTTCCCTCTATATTAATGACCTAAAAGTTCAATCACGTGATTTCTCTCATTTTATTTTATATCATTATAGTGACTTCTATAAATATTCGGACACATTTCGAAACGGAATAACATTTTTAGTATTGGATCAAAGAACTTTATCTTTTGTGAGATTTTAGAAAGCTTAATTTACTATAGAATGTCTAACAAGAAGTTTAAAAAAATTGGTATTCATTGAAATCGCGAAGAAAATAGTAAAGGACATGGTTTCTAACTTTTTTATTACGGTCTGTAATAGAAATTGGAAGTATCTCGCTTGCAGATCTAAGTTAGGTATATGCATGTATAAAGTTGTATCAAAATCGATCGACATTGCTGTACGCTATAAGCGATCAGAAATTAAAAAAATCGCAGTTCTTCACGATTTTCAACCTACACTGAGAAAACGGTGCTCTGACGATTAGCAAAAATTGAAATATCCAGTCCAACAGTACAAAAAAATACTTTCTTTGAGTAATAAATACGTTCCTTTTGTATTTACTACAAATCTATATAGTAATTTTTACACAGTAATAATAATTTCTATCCACAGTTACTAATTTTTACTGTCCCTGGTTAGTGATTTCTAATATTCAGTTTTTACATTTTCCTTATATTACTTTACTTTATATTACTACATGCGATTTATATTATTTTATATATAGATTAAAGATTTTATTATATAATTCGGTAATTTCCTTTGAGTTTAATAAGTAAAAATTATACTAAGCATACAGACGAATTTTTCCTCAAAGTTTAGCAATCATTAATTAAATCCAAACATGTTTCAAGATTACTATTCAAATATAGTAATTTTGACTTAAATATACAATAAATATTGCTAGAAATTTGTGGCTTCGTTTTTCTCAGTGTACAATCGACTGATGTGAGATGAATTGAAGAACGTTTACATATTTCGATATCTATCTAATTCTCTTATGGTTTCACGAATTTTTATGAAACTTTACACATTCATATAACACATTTACATCTATAAACGGGACGTTTGAAATTTTATAAAAGTTTGTTAAATGACCAACAATATCGATATACTTACTAAATTCCATCCTAACTGCGTCTATGTATATTGGCTGTCGTTAAACAATGGACATGTAGGAATGATGATTAGAACGAATAAACAAATGATTTTTAACTTGGAACTGCTTGGAACTACATGGAACGATGGAACGCACGACGAATGCGATAACGAAGTTCGATGAGTACTAATATTAATCTACAGACCTTATCATCAAGTGGTGAACGATGAATATTCCTTCCAGTGTATTTATGATAGAATTATTAGAGATAAGATCCAATCAGTTAGCAGATACTATATACAGGGTGTCCAGAAAGGTTGTTGACCTCCTTGACTTCTTCAAATGTTATATTATAGTATAAATTTTATGTAAAAATGATATTTATCGTAACCGCAGGTTTTGATATTTTCAAGATGACAGGATATTTTCCCATTCACAGATTCAACAGTCTTGGCCAAAGATTTTCGACATCAGTTTTACGTAAAACTTCAATTTTCGATTGTTCATGTTATTATATCAGGACTAGTAATAATTAATGTCGTCTTTTAGTGTTTTAACTTAGTGATTGTAACTTCTTTTATCGTATAATAAGCACTGAAATATATGTCCGCATTTTATATTTTTTACATTTTTATGCATCAGGTGCAACGTTTATATTTACAACATACTCAATTATTTCATAAGTGCATACAAAATCCGCACTCTGTTAATATCTCGAATTTTGTTCGCTGGTTTAAATTGTTTCAATTGATGAAAAAATTCAGAGTTCCACTATTATAGAAGTAGTATTGGNTTAAAAGTTTGTTAAATGACCAACAATATCGATTTACTTACTAAATTCTATCCTAACTGCGTCTATGTATATTGGCTGTCGTTAAACAATGGACATGTAGGAATGATGATTGGAACGAATAAACAAATGATTTTGAACTTGGAACTGCTTGGAACTACATGGAACGCACGACGAATGCGATAACGAAGTTCGATGAGTACTAATATTAATCTACAGACCTTATCATCAAGTGCTGAACGATGAATATTCTTTCCAGTGTATTTATGATAGAATTATTAGAGATAAGATCCAATCAGTTAGCAGATACTATGTACAGGGTGTCCAAAAAGGTTGTTGACCTCCCTGACTTCTTCAAATGTTATATTATAGTATAAATTTTATGTAAAAATGATATTTATCGAAACCGCAGGTTTTGATATTTTCAAGATGACAGGATATTTTCCCATTCACAGATTCAAGAATCTTGGCCAAAGATTTTCGACATCAGTTTTACGTAAAACTTCAATTTTCGATTGTTCATGTTATTATATCAGGACTAGTAATAATTAATGTCGTCTTTTAGTGTTTTAACTTAGTGATTGTAACTTCTTTTATCGTATAATAAGCACTGAAATATATGTCCGCATTTTATATTTTTTACATTTTTATGCATCAGGTGCAACATTTATATTTACAACATACTCAATTATTTCATAAGTGCATACAAAATCCGCACTCTGTTAATATCTCGAATTTTGTTCGCTGGTTTGAATTGTTTCAATTGATGAAAAAATTCAGAGTTCCACTATTATAGAAGCAGTATTGTGTTGTTCGGAAAGTTCGTGCCAATTTTTAATACATGGTTTAGGGTAGAACTGAGTACATCAGAATGATCGAAAACAAATGTCATGTTTATTTGTTTTAAAACATGATTCTTTAGGCACCTGTAGAAAAAGTCATTATTTATTAAGATTATGACGATATTTAATAAAGCAGGTGTCACAAAGTGGAGCAAAAATCGTAGTTACTACGTTTTAGACTTTAAGAAATTTTATTCTAAAGAGTGATTGTTCTGAATAGAATAAGAACCAGGACACCATGCAATGTACCTTAAACTAGACATCAAAACGAATTTTATCTTAATTCTTCGAGAAGTAAGCACGTAAAATTGAAGAGCATAACCGTCTATTTTACACTACTTTCAGGGATACACTCTGCAAGTTGCACAAGAGTTGAAGAAAGACAAAATAGCATGCATATAATTCAATAGATTCATTAATGTATATCAAAATTTACATTCGCTGCCTTTAAATTTTCTATAAATATCAGCACGAACTTTCCGAACAATACAATCAGTCATAAACTATTTCTTTTTTATTTAAAAAAAAGGCTCGTACTATATTCATGAAAAAGTTATTGTGAAAATTTTATAAGTGAGAAAATTTGCTGAGAGGAAGCAATTTTTTAAAAAATACTTCTATAAAAATGGGAAACGGATTTAAAAATGTATATGTAAAGTAATGGAGGAATAAAGAGCTTCCATTATCGATCTACTTACAAGTGTTTATTCATTATTCCTCCTTCCCAATGTTGGATCTCTTGGATATTCTTCTGTAAAGATGGAAAATGTATTATAATATTGTATATATAGAAAGAAATGAAAGAATAAAGTTGATTTGAAATTAACGATATACCATTATTTTGTACGTTCATTACATCTTCTTTCTACATTTCTTTAGGTAATTGTTCAGTATGTAAACTTTTGGAATTGAGCCCTCTGTATCTTAATGACCGTTCTTCAACTTGTTCTCCTTCATATATACTCTTTCATTTATTTCTTCTTATATTCCTAAACATATAATTTAATACGTCACGTTATACTCCTGACAATTAATTAAATTATTATATTACTTTATTACGACTGTTTTATAAAATGTGATGATGGCACTTATATGCAATTTACATACGCGGTATCTCATTGGAGGCAGCGTTCGTGGACTCAAATGACTCAAACAGAGTTGCTGTCCCCTTCCGCCTTTGGAAGCCTTACCACTCGATTATGCACTATCCTTCAGATCCATGTGCCCAACACTGGTGCAAGATGCCTTCAGCAACAATGACTCACTGAATTCCGGACTCACTTTGCACACACACACACATAGAAAATGTAACACTATATTTACTGCTTTCCATGCGTGAACCTATGTATTTCCTATGTGTGCGTACGAACCGAGTCTAGAATCCCACAATTAAAGATATTTTTATTAAAAAAATACATAGAGAGCTACTTCTCATAGTTTTTCTCTTTAATAATAATTTTGTGACATTTTCTGGACTTCGTAGTTACACAGTGAAAAATATAAAGAAAAATTAAGTCTTGTTCGAATTGGAGACAAATTGAAATAAACGTAAAATAGTTTGATGACAAAATTTCTTCTTTTATATACACAAACAATAAGGAATATACCTAAGCAGTATCCATAGACAAGGAATACGCCTTGTAATTTTTCCATAATCGCGAATGGTACGTAATTACATCGATACAGTAAAATACTTGATTTATAGATATTGCCAATTGTTGAATTCGTATAATTAAACTACAATTTAATGATGAAATTATAATTGTTCAAATGATACAATATATACAGTCAATTAGTTATATATGTACATTACCTAATAGAATTAAGTGTTAATCATGTTTATTAAAGTCACTAATGCTAAACAATAATAGAGCTTGAATCTTTATACTATATACGATCGACAAGGAGTAACTCATCTACCTGATAACATCTCTACTTACAGTGACTCCCATTAATATCCGGACACACTTCAAAACGGAACAATTTTTTTAATATTCAGCTAACTAACTTAATTTTTTTAGGGTTTTTAAAAGGCTCTGGCCGGTATTCATAGTCGTTACTTATTTTTAAGATTGTCCTAAGCGTTTGCTATCCCTGTCTATCCCATATTTCCAGTCCTTGTCTTATACAGGGAACAGGGACACTTAAGCAAATGCTTAAGACGATCTTAAAAATAAGTAATGACTATGATAAAAATAAGTAATGAATATCGGCTTCTGTTTACTATATAATGTGTAAAAAACAATTAAAATAAATTACTACTCGTCAAAATTTCGAAGAAAAAAGAGACTCTAGTAAAAATTTCGAACGTCCTATTTGTAGATCTAAATATGTTATATGAATGTGTAAAGTTTCATAAAAATTCGTGAAATCATAAATAAATTAGACATATCGAAACATATAAAAATTCTTCAATTTATCTGTCATAAATTGAAACACGTGAAAAACTGCGATTTTTTCAATTATAATCGCTTATAGTGTATAGCAATATTGATCGATTTTGATGATACTTTGTTCATGCATATAACTTACGTAGATCTGCAAACGAGACATTTCCAATTTTTACTACAAACACTAATAAACAAGTTAAAAACCATATCCTTTACTATTTTCTTCATGATTTCAATAAATACCAATCTTTTTTAAATTTTTGATAGAGATTTTATAGTAAATTAAGTTTTCTAAAATTCCACAGAAAATAAAGTTCTTTGATTCAATACTAAAAATGGTATTCTGTTTCGAAATGTGTCCGAATACTAATGGAAATCATTGTATACAGGGTGATTCAGGACCCATGATCAATAATTTAAGGGGTGATTCTAGAGGCTAAAATAAGCCGAAAATAAAGAATACTAATTTTTCGTTCGAAGCCTACGAAGATCCGAATAAATTATTTCATATTCTTTAAGAAATTTTAAGCAAAAAGTAATGTATGAGTTCTTTTCGTAGAACTCATAGTTCTATTGAAAAAAATTTTTTTAATTTAAAGATTGGATGTCTCCTAAATTTAACATTTTGAATGTTTGTTTGAACTATTGGCAAAAAATTTCGTTTCTTCTTAATTACTCCTAGACCTTTGGACTTACGAGAAAATTACATACAATCTTTCTTATAGCTAACGACTAGAGCTGTAATTTCTGTACGAAACATTTCCCGCTAGCGTTAATAGTTTTCAAGTATTTTGCAAAAAACTGTTTTTTTTTGTTTTTTATCAATAACTCGTTAACTATTGACGATACAAAAATATGTGTCATACAAAAGTTGTAACTTTTGATGATACTTACAACTTTCATTTTAAACATTTTTTACTAGTGGTAATAGGTAAGCAGTTATTGGCAGAAAACTAAAATTTCGCAAAATCTGAAGGGAAAAATCTCGGGAAAATTGAAAATGTTTTTTTCATGGAATTTCGAAAAATGGTTCCAATAAAACTTGTAGGTATTGCTATTTTCTACAGGAAAGGTCGTATACCATTTTCTTCTATCTCGTATACTTGAGGAGTAATCGATTAAATTTTCCGTTCATCGAAAATTTTTAATTTTTTTGATTCGAACATTTCGAGACATTTTTCGTAGACGTATTTTTCGAGACATTTGAAACAAAAAGTAATTCTTGAGTTTTTCTCGTCAAACTCATAGTTTCTGAGAAAAAAATTCTTAGAACTTAAAAATTGTGATTTTTCGAAAATTTGACCTTTTAAATTTTTTCCTATGATACCATAAGTTCTACGAAAAGAAGTTATACATCACTTTTTGCTTAAAATTTCTTAAAGAATATGAAATAAATTTTTCAAATAAAAAAACTGCAAATATTTAAAGAAGATGATTTGCACGCTAGTTGCTTACTTCCAGAAACCAGGTTTTAACGCTTAATTGTTAATTAACAAGGCTTTCAACGAAAAATTAATATTCTCTATTTTCAGCTTATTTTAGTCTCTAGAATCACCGCTTAAATTATTGATCACAGATCCTGAAACACCCTATATATTTTTAAACATACAAAAAAAGCAATTGAATACAAAGAAACATTTAATTGATCAGCTTGAAGCTTGCGGTCATCGTTGTCGAGTGTAACATAAGTTTCTACCAAACATAAGAGAGCACGTAAGGATATAGAGAATTTAGGAATGTCATATTTTGTTATTCGGCAGCCGTCGACGGTTTCATACGTGTTTACATGTGTAACGTATGTAATAAATATAATTTACGCTTAAATTTATATCGGATGATATTTTATTTAGACCAAATTAAATTTGATACATGCATTCAGCGTAAGGTGTTATCAGGGGACGAGAGAGCAAGACGATGTATGGCATCGAAGAACAAATGAAAGGGTCGTCTAGATCAATCATTCTATGAGTAACATAGAACTTGATGTCCGCCCTTGCGTTCTCCGATTTCTACAATATCGAGAACAACTTCCCTCGGTTTACTCTCGTCAATCATTTTCGTTCGAATCGGAGCTTTGGTTGGAGCATTGTCGTACTTCTTTCTGTTTTTTTTTGTGTTTTTTTTTACTTTTTACCTTTTCCAATGAGCCTTCTCGTCGCACAGCGACACAGAAGTCCTACCGTATTCACAGAATAAAATACACGTATAATAGATTACACCGCACTTCGACACCCGTCGATATTATCGTAAAAGTTTGTTTTGTTTCTTTTAGTGGCTTTCCCTTTAACACTCAGAACCGCGTTTCTCAAGAGCCTCGCATTAAACATTATATCCGTAAGCTCGTCCCGTACTTCGGTCTCCCACTTTTATTAACACGAAACGATTAATAGCTCTTGTTCGATCGCTCTAAATAGTTGCATTGATTCGGCTTAGCTCTACTTACATGGTACAATGTTACTTTTTTTTCATCTCCGCGAATGCAACGAATT